>CAODLS011082888.1:0-16854 GCA_948243855.1 Flueggea neowawraea | reverse complement strand
ATCAAATTCCTCACAGTCTCTTTTATTAGACACATATGGTTTAGGTGCAGCTCGATTTGCTCCTAACTTCTAGGCAATAAGTGGATAGCAACTTAGACCTTATCCTTGAACAAACAATGATCAATATCACTTGGTCTCTAATCATGTAGGCCTTACGCCTCTACTTGCATGATTAGGACATTTGTAATAAGTATCAGTGTTGATGGTCAAAGAGCACGAGCTTTACTTAGTGTCACGCCAACTAACTACTCATTAAATACAATTTTCAAACGATTGCATCTTGATACTTGCAAAAATAGCCAAGTGACTTCATCATCTTTTGCATTAACAAGATGATGGACGAGTGGAATCTCTCACTTCCATGTTTTATAAACATTTTAGTCCAAAGTGTTGAGTGGTATTCTACTCCTCTTTGAATTTGGCCATAACCAAGTTCAAATTGGGCACAAAAGTTTGCTCTTAGAGTACACACTAGATTATCATAATTTAGGTTTTAACGATTATTGCCGCCCAAGCCCAACGTAGCTCAACATACGTCCATGTATGACTCGACATCAATCGACTTTACAAGTAGTAAATATCACAAATAAATATGATAAACGATAAAACCTAGTTACACACAAGTAATTCATAGCAATACACATATATTTACTATCCAACAAAAAATTAAACTAGTATAGCCTCTTATTAAGTTTTGAATCGAAAAGTACACTAGGTGTACATTTATCATCTCAATCTTAACAATTAAATATACTATATTTAATTTCATAAATAGTAAATAATAACTATTTGAATTAACTTTTAAAGTCCACTCAACTTAGAGGAATTCATGTTGATCATCTCAATTATTAAGGCAAATTCAATAATTGGACAATATATTCAACACACAAAAATATTGGATACTAAACTAAGGCAAATCAATGCAACAATAAGCCAATAATAATAAATGAAATCATCATCATTTATTGAATCAACATACAATCCAAACAATCGATCTCAATGTTAATACACGTATATTAACATTGGACAGAATTAGCACACAAATAATGCTTATAAAATTACCCCAAAATAATACTACATGAATATAATATTATATCCTTCGTCTTTATCTCCTAATTGGATACACAATGGATCACAATCCAACGTGTTATAATAGAATTCATAAGTGATCACACCAAATTCTCGAGAATTTTATAAATCATACGACCTTAAATTGGATTTCTAACTTCTCACGATATTTTTTTGCGATCATGGAGTAATATTGGACCTTTGTGCACTAAATGCACAATTATATTCTATCCATTATGACCACCATCTTCCCAAAACACTCATTTTGAGAGTCGTGTAATTTTTTTCTTAATTTAAACTTTATTCAATGCAATAGTTTTACCCCATTTGTTTATTTGTAATAAATTACGAACAAAATGGGCTTATACATAATTGCGTATTATTCAAATAATTGAAATCTTATTCCAATTATCTAAATGAGAATCATATTTACATGTTTTCAAATCAATTATTTTGAAAAACTAATTTCTAAAATAATTCTTGAAAGAGAATTTGTTTTTCACAATTTTTATACACCAAACAAATTGGGCAAAATTGTTTTGAAACTCGAAAAATTGTGAAGAATATACCAAAAATTCTGAAAAACTCAAAAACAATTTTTTCTAAAATTTCTCCAAAAAATGAGGTCGGAACACGTGTCACGCGCCACGTGGAGGACAAACATGGGCACCCACGAGCTACTACGCGCCGCATGTGCACCCATCCATTCCACCGCCACGTGTCATCATCATCAGTGTAGCCGTGTCAATATGGAACACATGTCATCTTGTGATTCGACCACGTGGATGATAGTCCAGATGGCACCGCCACGTGTCACACCACATGTCAATGAGGTGGCAGACACATGACACATTCTACCACGTGTCACTAAGTCAGTGGTCCACTGTGATGACGTGTTCGCATAGTCAGCATGCCATGTGTCAAACACGTGTGGTCATATGTCACAATATAAGTGGACCACACAACATTATAACTTGTCACGTGTCTCATTCGTATTGGCCCACATTTTGGTCAATGTTGACTGAGTCAACTGGTCAACTATGACATGTGTCGAGTTTTAAGTGATCCGCATGTTTTTCTCCAACCAATAGGAGCACGCCACGTGTGACATGTGGTGTGTTCTGATTGGTCCACGTTCAACCAATGAGAATACGCCACGTGTGTCTTATTGGATCAGATGAAACAAATTCATCTGTAAGCTTCTCACCAATATTTTTTGATCGGATTTTCGTCGTTTTGACGACCTTTCCGATGGAATTTCACAACAAAAATTGGTCAGGTTATTTTTTCAAGGTCGCTGATCTCAAATATTTTGTCAGAATTTCGAAATTCCAACTTTCATATTTTGGCTCCGGATCGACTCAAACCAAAAATCAAGTTGGAGACAAAAAGTCTAAAGCAATAAAAATACAGTAGGCATCCTAGATAGAGATCAACATTATTTTTGAATCAAATTAGAAAAATTCGTGCTGGCTCTGATACTAATGAAGGAATTTGGTACCGTTTTAACTAATAAACAGTATAGTAAATAGGTTGTTCAAGTTACTACCTCGATTCTGGCAGAAACATAGCAGTAGACAACAGCTGCAGGACCAGGTTTCGATGTTGGTCTCGCAAGCAAACCATAGTCGTGTTGCCGACAGGAGTGCTCGTCTCGTTCCCAGTCTAGATGCCTCTTTGGATCGACTAATCAAGAATAATGGATTCTTCTTAATGGAAGGAGAGGTGTGGTTACCATGGAAAGAGAGGAAGAAGAAGGAATTTTGGAAGGAGAGTGAAAGAACCTTTCTTTCCTCTCCTTCCTTCCTTTCTTTTATTTTCTTTTCTTCTTCTTCTTCTTCCCTTCCTCACTTTCTCCACCACCCTTTTTTCCCCTTTCTCACCTTTATTTATAAGCCCCCAATTAGGCTTATGGGCCTAATAGACTTGGGCCTATGGGCTCATGGCCTAATGAGCCCAATTCAATTGAGCTAACAAATTGGTCTCGGTTCACGGTCCTGGTTCACACCTTGACAGACCGGTTCGGTTTACCCGCTATGGGAGGACCGCTTTTTCTAACATGCGTTTAATCCAAGTATTTGCAAGTTGATTTATTACATAGTAAAAGAAAAAAAAAGAATAGATTTTTCTAAAATTGAAATATACATGAATAATAATAAAATTTTACTTTAAAAAGATTAATTTGGTTATTACTATTTAAGCCTTTTAACAACATTTGGAAAGACTTGTAATCTAACCACCGTGGGAGGTAGTTAAATTAGTCACGGTGCACTTTCACCATGTATATATCCGATTCGAGTTTGAAGGGAACTTCTTGAGAAGCCAATGGCTTCCTGTTTAAAGATTAACTCTGTTGTGTTTGGATGAATCCCTACCACTTGCTCCATTGGTCATGCTGACGGTATTGGAAGTCTTAATGTTAAAGAGTCGAGAATTAAATTTTCATTGCCTCTTATGAATTATACACATACACAATTTTTTATTAAATTTTGGTTTTTTTCTTTATATGAAAATATTAATATTTCTCCCACTATAATTTTTTTTTTCACAAGGGAATAAAATCAACATTGATTCTTTAGGCATGAAGATTTCAAAGAGTGATTTTGTTAGGAATAGGATGCTGCTATTTTTGCTTAATTAGTATAATGGAGTGAGCAGATTTGTTAATGGTGAAAGGAATAGAATTTAAAGCTTTATTAGGATGGTGTGCATGATTAATGATTACGTGGAGTAAGGGTGCACATGGTTCAGTTCGGTTTGGTTTTGTGGGCAAATTTATAACCAAACCAACAGTTCGATTTTACTTTCTGGTCATTTGTAGTTAAACCGCTGGTTTCAACTTTCAGTTCGATTCGGTCAATTTAATCGGTTTAAAATATACGTAAAACCAGAATTGATAAATGGCTTAGTTGGTTTGTTTTAGGTTCGGTTTGGTCGGTTTTGTGTAGATTTTGAACAAATATATATGTAAAAACCAAAATAATAGTATAAAAAAGGTTAAGTTTGGTTTGGTTTGGTTCGGTTTTTGAATAGATAAAACTGCAATTGTATCGAACCTTTCAGTTTTGACAATTCTTCATCTACATTTATCCAATTGGCTTTAATTTTATTATCGATTCTATTTAAAACGGCTCAATTTTGTCGATTTTTTCGGTTCGATCAATTTTTTGTTAATCCCTAGCATGGAGGGACAAACTTCGCCCACAATAAAATCAAAGATTTTAATAAAGATTCAATGGATTTGTCATCCTCAAGGAAATTGATTCTCCACTACACCAATTAAAAAGAAGAAAAATATCATCAACAAGTGGACCCTACCCAAGTTGATGATGTTGCCCAAAAGCCAGATGCATAATTTGAGCACACAAAGGGAACAATCTTCCTAATTGGACTGGTCTTTCCAATTCCAACATTGGATTAAACAATGTTTTATGGGACGTGACGTGCCTTAAACAAGTGTTTAATTATGGATTAAGGGGTTAAGTGGAAGGTTAAACCCAAATGCAATCATTGGTTCTAGATATAGATTATTCGCATAAGATAACATAAAATTTTTGTAATATATCTATAATCAAATGGTTAAGCGTGGGAGAAGTGATGTTAGCCATTAACAGGTAATAATGATATATATATATATATATAGTTGGAGACCATAATTAAACTGTTGTTGGTCCTTTTCAACAAGCTACCATTACTTTATTGTAACTATAATATTCTAACTGTTGAGTTGTTGCTACAATAGGGGCTATGCTTTTTTAAAAATTTTTTATCTCATCTTGATACTTATTTTTATGCATAAAATTAATAAGTAACACGTGTTTTTATTAATATATTAATATATGGAGTAATATACACACATTAATAGTAGGCAAAAAATTTCCTTTTTTTCTTAAAAAAACAAAGTGTATTTAAGAGTAATTTAATGTTTTAATACTTATTAAGGAAGGATAATAAGTATTAAAAAAACTAAATTTTAGATAAATTATGTGGTTGAGTAAATAAACATTAAATATTTCGTTAAAGTTTTAAATTCATCAAGTTCTTTTTCTTTTTACTTATAAATTCATTAATTTTCTTCTTTAAGAGTTGCAACGGCTTTTCCTTCAAAAAAAAAAAAGGAGTTGCAACGGGTATTAGCCCAATTGGATCCGTCCCTCATTTTACATAGACATTTACTATCATTTATGTTTTGATTTTCGCAAGAATAAAATTGCATTGGATAGTATTAATACAAATGCTACCACAAAAAGGTAGTTTTAATTTACATTTAAATGTTATAAAATTGATATTGTTGTGCCATTATTTTTTTATCAGCTAAGATTTGATGCTGCAGACTTAAAGTGCATAGCGGATAAGAGATAATTCACTTTATAATTTTTCGGTTTGTTATGTAAACAAGTTTTTTTTTTAATTTTTTTTAAAAAAAAGTAAACAAGTTTTTGTCAATTTGCTCTCCAACTCGGCTTTCGCTAGTTGGAATAGATATCCTATGAGTTTCGGCACGAGTCTTGTTTACGTTATTTTTCTTTTTGTGAATTGAACCACTCACTTATCTACATATTTAGTTAGTCTAATCTCGTAGACAAGTGACACTACTTACACAATTCTATCAAACATACATCAAAATAAACAGTGGCAAAAACTTTATTAGTAAACCAATATAAGTTACAATGTATTAGATGTTCCATAAGGTAAGAATATTGTGGTGCACTCTGCTTATATCTTC
This sequence comes from Flueggea neowawraea, assembly GCA_948243855.1. NCBI lineage: Eukaryota > Viridiplantae > Streptophyta > Magnoliopsida > Malpighiales > Phyllanthaceae > Flueggea > Flueggea neowawraea. Next base: position 11,060 of record CAODLS011082888.1, on the reverse strand, counting down.
TTATTGATATCAATGAAAGATCCTTTTATCGCTCAAAAAAGTTAAACAAATTTTTGTTATAAAAGGTAAGAAACCTCGTCAAAGCAACTTTGATTTCATCTAAAATTAAGTTGTGCAAGTTTTCAATACAGCTGTTGCTTGCTAATTTTGTTAACAAGAACTAAAGAACAATCATGAAAGACAATTAAGGATATCATACATTTATAACGAAATATCATCGCTTAGAGAATATTAAATTATCTTTTTTTGACTGCATTAAAAAATTAGAATATTCAGAAAATATTAAATTATTAAAAAATTAGACGAGTACAAATATTCATATACGCATTTAAAATAAAAAAGAGTAAAAGCGCATACTATAATTTATCGTGTATCAACCAGGGGCAATGAAGTAATCTCACTGTTACTTCCCCTGGCCGCCAAGCAAATTATTTGTCACACAAAATCAACGAAGATGCTTGCGCTCTTCTTCCTCTCCCGCTTTCTCTGTACAGAGAACGTTCAATTCCTCTTTGGCTCTCTCGCTGTACTGTTGTTAGCTTTCAATTTTTAGTAGAAGATTTGTTTGTCTCTGTAAATTCTCTCTCATTTCACACCTCACCCTAAAAAAGATTCTCTCTCTATAAATCTGTACGTAACTGTGCCTTCTACTTTCTACTTTCTTCTCTTCTATAACCTTCACGACGAAAATATCCAATTAATCCCTCTTCAAGCTTTCTCATTCCTTTCCCTTCCTTCACCTCTCCCGTCCAGTTCTTTGTCGGGTTGGTTCGATTCATACCCATCTGGATCCAATTAGATATTACCAGAACCCGCGCAAAAAGCATTGAATCATAGATTAGCTTTGTGGGTTTTGGGGGAATATTAGTGGGTATTTATCAAATTCCGGTCTTGAGCAACGTATCGGTCAATCGGGGTTGATTTGGGTTGTACAGAGTTTGTGATTTGATTCGCAAATCCAGCCATGGCGGTTCCAACAATTGCGTTATACGCGAGCCCGCCTAGTAGCATGTGTTCGACGCCACATCCGTGCCAAATCAATGCCCACGCCACGTATGATTTCGAATTGAATTCGAGATCTTCGTCAACAGCTTCGTCCAGTGCGTCGTCCTCCCAAAAACCCATAATTGGCGGTCTCTCCTGCTTGCTCTCGTCATCATCAGTGAAGCACGCGCCTTTTTTGGGTGATAGAGAGGATTTGGGTTCTCTGTGGCATGATAGAGCTGAGGATTTGAAGGAATTGAGTAGCTCATTTTGTTATACACCAAGTAAATACCTTAGTGGGTCCTCAATTAAGAGGGATCAGAGTCCGGTTTCTGTGTTACAAGGTCCGGTCTCGTGTTCTAGTAGTCCTCCTACGAAAATTGCGCGTGATAGCTCCGTTTTTCGCGGTGGGGCTAATAGGATGTTCAATGGATTTGTTAGGAATGCTTTAGGATCTTGTGTTGATTATGACTCGCCGAGTTTTGAGGTACGTGATGGTGGTTCTACGTCGTCTGGTGCTGTGGATGAATTGACGTTTAATATGGAGGTTAGTTTTGCGGATTCTTATAATGAGCCTTATACAAAGCAACTATTGTTGGGTGCTCAATTGAGGCACAAAATCTTTTGTGAGGATTTTGTGATCAAGGCTTTTTATGAAGCCGAGAAGGCACATAGAGGACAGGTAATGATCTAAGGATTTTCTATGATTAGATTTTGTTGTTTGGAAGTATGTTCTTTGGGTTTGAGAAGATTTTCGTGTTCTTTTCTGTAGATGCGGGCAAGTGGAGATCCCTATTTGCAGCATTGTGTGGAGACTGCTGTTTTGTTGGCAATGATTGGTGCTAATTCGACAGTGGTTGCTTCAGGGCTTTTACACGACACTCTTGATGATTCCTTTATTACTTATGACTACATATATAGTAAATTTGGAGCAGGGGTGGCTGACTTGGTCGAAGGGGTAAGATTTTGGATTCAAAACATGATTTTTGAATGTTCATATGATTGCTCAAAAGTGATATAGGATTTTCTTTCTTGTACACTACACAGATAATTAACACTATACAGCTTGATTATAACATTCTAATAGGAAGCTCATCAAATTGTTTGAGTGGAGGTATATTTATTGCCAATATATTTGCTTGTTTAAAACTAGTGGGCGGCGCTTTCATATTGTAATTGGGGTAACATATGATAATAGACTTTGGATTGGAGTTATGAAGCAACGTTTATGCCTTCCCATAGATTTAGACATTAAAAAAAAATTGTTTCTGTAAAATAACTTTGTCACTTTAATTTATCGATGCCTCCAGCTTCTGACATAGCCTCTGTTACAATCACAGGTTTCTAAACTTAGTCAATTGAGTAAGCTTGCACGTGATAATAATACAGCAAGCAAAACTGTTGAAGCAGATCGCTTGCACACTATGTTTCTTGCCATGGCAGATGCAAGAGCTGTTCTGATTAAGTTAGCTGATCGATTGCATAACATGATGACACTTGATTCATTGCCATTGATCAAACAACAAAAGTTTGCCAAGGAGACTTTGGAGATATTTGCACCACTGGCTAACCGATTAGGGATATCTAGTTGGAAAGAGCAGCTGGAAAATTTGTGTTTTAAGTATCTCCATCCTGATCAGCACAAAGATCTGTCTGCTAGACTTTTTGAGTCCTTTGACGAGGAAATTATTTCTTCTGCTACAAAAAAGTTAAAACATGCTCTTGACAATGAAGAAATTTCCTATACTATATCAGGAAGACATAAGAGCTTGTACAGCATTCATTGCAAAATGTTGAAGTATGCTCTCTCTCTCTCTCTCTCTCTCTCTCACACACACACACACACACACACACATGCTCCCCACATGCGCGCATATACATAGAGAGTCCTAACCATGCAAACTTTCATTTGAAGGAAAACACTAGATTTTTTTGAGAATCTTCTTAAGGATAGTTTTGAAGTTAGCTAAACAGTTAATCAATTGTTCCACTGTGGTTGTGAATTGTTTTTTATTTCCACAGCCGCAGCTTCTGTTTACCTAGATTATATCAATTAACATTCGGGGAAGACACAAAATGTTTTAAGTGAGAGCTTTAGAATGAGTATTCTGATTTAATTATGCGTATGAACTTAAGAAATTTGTATAATGTTCTTTGTTTTGTTTAAAGTTCTGATGATTCATCTCAATTTGGTTATTAATTTGTGCAGGAAGAAGCTGAACATGGATGAGATTCATGATATTCATGGGCTACGTTTAATTGTTGAAAAGGAAGAAGACTGTTATAAGGCTTTGAGTGTTGTTCATCGGCTATGGTCTGAAGTACCAGGAAAGTCCAAGGACTACATAATTCACCCAAAGTTCAATGGGTATGTTTTGAGCCTTCATCATATCTGTGGTGTAGAACAAGCTATTCCTTTCATTCTAATATTGTGCTTGATGTTGCAGGTATCAATCTCTTCATACTGTTGTAATTGGTGAAGGTCCAGCCCCACTTGAAGTTCAAATTCGAACAAAAGAGATGCATTTGCAAGCTGAGTTTGGATTTGCTGCTCATTGGAGATACAAGGAAGGTGATTGTAAGTACTCCTCATTTGTGCTTCAGATGGTTGAGTGGGCACGGTGGGTACTGAGCTGGCAATGCGAGGCAATGAACAAAGACAGATCTTCAATTTGCTATGCTGATTTCATGAAACCTCCCTGTTCATTTCCTTCTCATTCTGATGGCTGTCCATATTCGTACAAGCCTCACTGTGGCCAAGATGGACCTGTCTTTGTTATCATGATTGAGAATGACAAGGTTTGTTTCTGTAAAATCAAGTGGAAGTTTCTGCATTCGGTTAACTTGCAATAGGCATTCTATCGTCTCTATATCTTGTTCATCCGTTTCTATTGTGGTTGTCTTGCTTGGTGCCAAGTACTATTGAATGGGTGTATTGCATCGAGACTTACATCCCTTTTGAATGTTGCAGATGTCAGTCCAAGAGTTCCCTGCAAACTCCACGGTCATGGATCTGCTGGATAGAGCAGGCCGGGGAAGCTCAAGATGGTCCCCGTATGGTTTCCCTGTGAAGGAAGAACTGAGGCCAAAGCTGAACCATGAGCCGGTGAGCGATCCCACATGCAAACTGAAGATGGGGGATGTGGTTGAGCTAACTCCGACAATACCGGACAAGTCCCTGACTGAGTACAGGGAAGAAATCCAGCGAATGTATGACCGGGGCCTCACCAGCTCGTCGAGCACGTCGTCTGCTGCCAGTGCTATGGGTGGTTGGAGAAGCTGACGGTAAGAAGATGGAATGGAGGAATGAATAGCATAAAATTCGTTGACAATTGGTTGTTTCTTGTATGTACATATGTTTGTACAGAACAGTTATATGGTTCATTGGTTCTGGTATCTGGAACACTCAGGACTAACTGGATTCATGAAAAAAGAGGCTAAAACAAAAAAGGAAAAAAAGGATTTCATTCCCCAAGTTTCCACTTAGGGCACATTATTGCAGTGCCAATGTTGGAAATTCTTTTGTTATATGAATGAATTTAGGAATGGGAATTGCCAGGAAGGATTGAAATTCATTTCATGATTGCAATTTAGGATTTTCTTCTCCACTCCACCCTTAAGGCACATAATTGTAGAGCCAGAGCAACTTATTATATTAATTAGTGTTTTAATCGAAGCTAGAACAAATGTCAATCAGCTAATAATATAATTATTCATTGCTCCATTTTTAATTAGGGCCTGACATAGCAAAATCGACCTGATTGATTTATTCTTGTTTTCTTGTTCTTCCTAAAGTATTTGAAGCTAATAAAGGCATCGAGCAACTGCTGCAAGAACAAAATTTTGCTAAAATTAAATTTATGTTTCATATAGAAACTCAGACAGTAACCACTGATTCCATTATTATATATTATTAATTTATTACAACAGTATTAATGGCAATACAATCATATATTAACGTAACTAGGAGTTCCGAATTTCCCTATCTCCAGAAGAATTCTTGAACAGAATCTTGCCAGGAAAGCACAAGTATGAGCATCAACAATACCCCTGCAAGTCCCTAAGATGAACTTCCAATTCTTAGCACCCAAGAAGGGTCAGGAGATGGCATAAATGACGCCCTGCCCCCTCCGTGGACCGACGCCGGAGACAATGTCGTTTTGATGGCAATTATTAGCCCTGCTAGCACCATTGGAAGCACAAATCCGGAGCTCCATTTTGCTTCATAGTAACTCGTTTCATTTTTTCGCCTGATGTACAACGGTGACAGAACTACTGTCGATGCTAGAGCCAAAACCATGGCTAGTCCTCTTTGTGATGAGTTGTGGTTACTGTAAGAACATGTAGCCATTGTTGTGAGGCTCCAATTGATATTGATAGGAGCTACTTGATGATATGTTGAAACGAAAATGGATGATGAATTTATATATAGAAGAAGAACGTTGAAGAACCGAAGGAATCTATGTGGAAAGTATGATCCTGGGATGAGAAAAGTATAATTAACAGCTAGCCGACCAAAAAGTGAAAAAAGAAAAGTGACGGGGACCAAGTTGTTATAATTAACTCCAAGGAAAGGTGAAAAAAGAAAGGACGAGTTTAGAAGCAAAGTATCTCCTAAATATTTAATGTTGCGTTCATATGTGATGCTAAGTAATTCCAAGTTAGCCTATAGGTTACTTTATAAATAAAGCTATGCTATGCAGCTGTAGTCATTTTTATTAGGAAGATAGCTGGTCTCGATTCAAATGAAAAATTGATGACTCGATCGTCGTTATTAATATTGCCAAAACTCCAGCAATGTCACATGACACACTTCCCTGATCCATACCATACTTCTTATGAGCCATTTTATTTATCTCTTTTAAAAATCGAACCACCAACTTTTTAATGCTGAAGTTAAATTCTAGATTGTATGATACATGACAATTATGTTCCTTCTCATATTCTCAATCCATGCTTCTCAGTTTTGAGGGACCATTGGTTGCTGCCACCACTCTTACACGGCATTTTTTACCCCCTCAATTCTGTTTCATAATTAATGACTAAGCCATCGTTTGGTTTTATTGTTTAACTTAAGTGGAAATTGATTCCAAAAAATTTATACTTGAAAGAAAATTTCTTCCTATGAAACTTGTATTTTTTTATATTTAATTCACGAGAAGAGAACTCTTTAAATTTGTTGTTTGGTTGAAATGTTAATTTTCTAGAAATTAAGTATTAAAGTACAACAATATCTCACTATCAACTTATTAATTTAAATTAATTACTTTATTTTTACTAGAGGGTATTTAATTAACTAAGGATATTTAATAAGAGTTGAGTCCTATTAAATGAAAATTATTCAGGATGTTTAAATTACTGATCTTTTTTCTCAGTAATTAACTTTCTCACAAACTAAAGAATATAGATGTAGGAGTAGTTTGTATTGAGTGTGTGGGTTTGTCGAGAAAAAGAGACTCCAATATTTGTTTAAATATTGGTGAACTTCTAATCTTTCAAATTGCATGGACAAAAAAAAAAGGATTGAACTTAAAATATATATATATATATATATATATATATAAGATCTTTGATGGCATCTTGGTTATTGTTGAAAATAAAATTGAGCCCAAAATCAAAATTTTTTGGTTCAAGTTTTTTTCGATAGTTATATTTGGTTTTAAAATTTGTTTGGTTTCAGTTACGCCCTAAAAGACGTGTTTTCATTGCACCCATTCATCTAAATCGTTTTCTTTGTGTTTTTTCATAATCTATATTAAATAGGTTCTCAACATAAAATGAGATTATCTGCAAACAATTAAACCTTAAGTTTTGTTGTATTCTCAAAGTGTTTTTTGCACAATCTTGTTTGCAGGTGTAGTGGAGACAATTAAACACTTAAAAAACAATATTGTTTCACGCCTCAAAGTCATAACATATTCTCCATTTTTGTACTTTATTTTTTCCTAACAGTAGAGTGATCAATAAAGTTCAAGTTCTCCTTGACTTTCAAATTCCTTTCAACCAGACAAGAGCTAATATTTTCTTACATTTCAAATACTACAATCTTCTACTGTATCTTAGAAAGGCATTACCTTCCACAAAATTAAAAAGAAACAAAAAAAAAAGAAAGATACTTTACAACCATATACTTGCAATCTGCTCCTAAAAGTGAATGACGATACTATTTATGTTTCTGTCAAAACATGCTTGACCTTTTATACCACATCCTCTTCATTGATTAAATATTTGATGACAATGCAAATCTAATTTTCTTTTTTCATTTGTTGTTACTAGGAATTTATAATCCTCAAACTACAATGTTAAAGACCACTCTATAGCATCATTACACTCCAATAGATTATTAAGTCATTAGCCTATCTAAATCTTATGTTGAACTGACACATGATATGACTAATTATTAAGTATTAGATTAGTATAATTGAGTTGATATTTGAGTGGATTGGTCGTTTTTATTAAAAAAGTCTTAAGAACTAAGATGACTCATCACTCCTCTAATTTTCTTGGATAATCGTAAAAAAATTGTAAATAAACAAAAACCAGTAAAACAAAAGAAAAAAAAGAACAATTATACTCCAAGTTAGCTAAAACAGGAGAAACTAGGTAGACGTAAACGTATATTCCTAAACCTTTCTTACGTGTAAACAAAAGATTAATTGTAGACCCGGTAATTCAGCTATAATTAACTAAACCTACTCTACCAATTGAAACAACTAACTTATGTTTTGCATTGCTCACATATGCTAAACAAAACAACTTTAATGTTTTATTTAAATTAGTTTGGATTTGTTTGATTATACTAATTACTAAGTAACAACAAATGTTACCAAAAACAAATTTTGTTTATTTTATCCATCCAGCTCATGCAATCGTCTATATACCCAACAAGAAATGAATCACACATTTGATTCTCTAAAAATCCGACATATTCTCTTATTGGACTCCACCAAGCTTTTGCATTCTTTCTTGGGTTATTTTTATAACTAACTCACCAAACAAAAATAGGCCAATTCGGTGGTGTCAGCTGACACTGCTCGACCCGACCTCCCTCTGTCACGGTCTGGGTATGACATGGACTAGGATCAAAACTCAAATTCTTAACCCTAACATAATTATATTAAAAAATGTAATATGTAAGTTTTAATTTAATTTAATTTAATTATTATTAAATTAATTTAAATAATATAAAATATTTGAAAAATATTACACTTTTAGTTGTTTTTTCTTCAGAATAAAAATTCAAAGCAATTGTGGTCTTATTCAGTAAAATAGCGATTGATTTGAGCTTAGTATAGGTGAGATGTGCAATCTGAATTTATGGAAAAAATTCTCCATTTTGATCTGATCCTACTGAACACACCTATCAGGAGGAATGAGGAGCCTTAATTATAATTAAATTCCTAATATGATTAGTTTTAGACGGTTAAGACGAATGATTATACATGTAGTTTGTATAAACCCGAAAACAAATCATAAATTGAATGAAATCAAGCAGTTCACTGGTTGTACACATTGCAGCAGTAAATTATCATCAAATCTTTCTTTTACAGCCTCTTAAGAAAATTAAATGTGAAGAATACTTGTTACAAACCATTTAGCTTCCATTAGCGAATGAGACATAAGCACCACCATCGCAACTGGAACACTCAACAAAACAAGACCGACCATCCCTATAGCCAAGCTAGGTCGAGTATTTATCAGAAGAGACTGCAGGAATCCCACTGCATCACATATGTATGAATTATACCTTCCATGTTGGTAGTATCTCTTCTCCCACTCCATCCACTCCGACGGCACAACCATGTCTCATTCGCTAATGGGGGCTAACGCTTCTCTTCCATCTTTATCTCCTGAATCCGCTTTCTAAGCACAACCATGTTTTCATCTATCAAGTTCCCATCATAATCACGCTCATAGCCGTCCCAGCTCGACTTTGAAACCTTTGTTAAATGTCTCTTGTGACTATTTAACAAACATGTTTTGTGGTGCAACGATTTGGAATGAAATTGATGTGCCTGAAGAGATGGTGAGATTGAAATGGCTTGATACATTAGTAATGCTTTTCAATTAAGTTTGATACCCAAAGATAACTTGAACTTTACACCTTCTATCGGTTAGAATGAAACTGTTAGCTATTTTGTGACGAGATTGAAAAGTTGTGACGTATGACGATATTTTTGAAAGGATCGATGATTTTTTGATGAATTGCCTATTGAGCCTTTTAATTATGGGAACAATCAAGAGTCTGTTGTGGGTTTATATACAGGGATGGAAGAAAAAGCGCATGCAAATGTGGGTCAGAGCGCCGAATCTGATGAGTTAGATCCGTAGAAAGTGTGGCTTGACTAATCAAAATGGGATGAGATCTTTCGTGTAGTTATAACAAAGAAGGATCAAATTTTGCACTTCAAGGGACGCAAAAATGCTTTGCAGTTAAATATGGCCTTTTCTTCTCTGTTGAGACACGTAAGAACAGTATGCTAGTCTTTTCGATTCGAATCTTCTAAAGACTATTGAATCAAATTCTAAAATAAGACAAAATATACGGAAAAATTAGCCGTATCATTCTAGAACATGTCAAAATCAGAAGAAGACTGAACCCGGTAATAACGGTTGACTTAGTATTAGAAGCAAATTTTCTATGCATATTGATCAGACCCAAAAAGAGCAAAGCTAAATGCTCACATAAGATAGATCATACATTAATATGCTAATCAAAGTTAAGAGCAACACTAATTACATCTTCTGGAAAACAAACAACGCGTTTAACTAAAGAAAATCCACTCTGTGTGGCAGATAAGTCGCTACAAATCTGCTGTTAAACATTCTAAATTGCATTTCTAAGATTTGCAGTTTTTGATATACATAAATAATATGAACTTAACTGCTGTAAAGTATACAAAGCAGCTCATTAGCTCAGAAGAGGCACGGCTTGGTACCCACCTTTATTGCAAAGATATCTCCTCTATTTAGCACCTGTACGAGATAAACCAATAAATAGTAGCACAAAACCAATAAATAGTAGCACATTTCTTTTATAATGATATCATGAACACCTTTAAGGGTTACAAACCTTCCAATGTAAATGGTCTGATTTGGTCAAGAGGGGGAGAATTAGACGTCTGGTTCGGTTCGTCTTGGTTTACAGGAGATTCAATTTGCTGTAATTGTTTGACTTGATCAGGATCCAAAGGCTCTAGCTGTAGCTGTGGTTGGATAGGTTCAATTGGTGCTGGCTCAAGCTTTTGGTATTTCGGCTTGTTTTTCTGAAGGAGAAGGTAAGTTGTGCAATACCAGAATAGCAAAATTTTACTTTGAGCCATTATGGTGTCCTTAATGCTACTTCCTCCAAATGAGAGCCGCTCGAGTGCCTGAAAGAGGACAGCAGAAGGCTCAATGTAGAATGTCTCTTAAAACTTCAAACAGATAATAGTATTGTTGGAAAAAGATAATTCATCTTAGCCATATTTGAATGTGCTATTTAAGTGTAGTTTCAAGTTGTTAGTTTATGGTGCATTGGAATAAAGGGGTGGGAATGGTGGCAACATTTTTTACCTGCTCTCCGTTTTCAATATCAAATGAATGTTGCTTTTCAAACTCGAGACCTTTAAATTCATTGATGCAACTTGAACATGAACTAAAGCAAAACAACGGTTCACCATCTTATTAGAGAAACACGAGGAATCCATTGGAAGATGATTGGAGTATTATCTGCATTGACATAATACCCTCCAAATACAATAAAAACTGTCATAAGCGATGGTCCTACCGCCATGGCTGCTTCAGTTGTTGGAACCATAGCTCCCACTATTAGACCCATTGTTGATGCAACAAATGATTATGCAGTCACAATTCCACAGAATTGTCCAAACCTAGATAGTAGAATACCAAGTTCATCAGTATTGTTGAGTCGATAATCACACTAGAAGGGGGGATTGAATAGTGTGATATTAGAAGTTTTAAATTTTCTTCAAAAGTAATTGCAATAAGTTAAAGAACACCAAGAACTTATAGTGGTTCGGCCAACTCGATGCCTACATCCACTACCTAAGTATTACCACTTAGAATTTTCACTA
>CAODLS011082657.1:0-28771 GCA_948243855.1 Flueggea neowawraea | reverse complement strand
TTTCGGTGGCAGAGGTCCACATATATGTTTAGTGGCAGAGTCCACATATGAGCTAGTGGCAGAGTCCACGTGTGATATTGACAGTGGTCCCATGTCAGTTTGTTTGATACAAACTTTGAGGAGTCTGTAATTTTGCTTATTTCCCCGTATTATACTGTTCTGTATTCTGACAAGGTATATCTAGCCGGAGCACGGGGACTGCAATGCTCGCAGATGTCCTTAGATCAGTATCTACTTTGTTACAGCCTTGAGACCCTTAGGGTGGACGGAGTACTATTTAGAGCCCCTAAGGTTGTCAGCTGTTAGTTCTTTTGAGTCGGGTATCATTTGGACTCCTAAGGTTGCTAGTTTATTTTGATCTGATCAAGTCAGAAAAGTTCTAATATAATACGTGCATATGATCATTGATAATCAGTTCTAGATATCATTTGGTATGATATCTGCATAGCATGATTTGTGGTTTTGAAAATGTTTCTGATTTGATACAAAAGATAAATGTTTGATTTTGATAACGTTTTCATTTTTGTTATAAAAGATGAACTTTAGCATGAATGCTTGTTGAAAAACTTTTGCACGTTGTTTTTAATTACGTCTTCAAATAAATATTTTTGTACTTCTTTATCTCTGTTATTGCTGTGGTTGTGAAGAATTTCGAAATGAATTTCGAAACTACTATTTGGTATCTAGCATGTATACATATATATACTTATATATGCGTGCGGTATTTTTAAATGTTTTCAAACGATTTTTGTGAGGCCTAAAACCGCTCTGAAATGTTGTTTCCTCACTAAGGGATCTTATCCCTTTCTTCTTGTGTTTTCTCCTGTATTTTTATTTGCAGGTGATTTTGGGTGATTGGGATTTTTCAGCATTCAGTACCTAGTGAGGTATTTTAGTTGTTTCAGTTAGTGCCCTTTTGTTCGGGCCCCGTTTGTATAATTTGTTAGATGCTCCACACCGTGTTTCTGTGGGATTTGTTTTTATTTTTATTACTGTTTCAAACATTTCAAATATTTTAATTTGAAATTATTTCCACAATTTATATTATATACGTTTTGTTTTAGTTCATAAAGATTAAATCTTTATTTGTTTTTCATTTTTCTTTAAATATGATTATTGGGTAAATGTTCTGTTCTCTGAGGTTTGTGTGAGATGAGCTGGGCTCCCATAGACGGTTCACCTCGTACGCTGGTCATGGTCCCGGGAATGGGTCGTGGCAGCTACATAACACACCTCATTGCATAATATAAATAATTTATATTTATAGATACATTTTAATTATCCTTTTGTATTGTAATATACATATATTTGAATTATAGTTTTTGTATCCTACAGCATAAGTTCTTTATACAAATATACAATTAAGCAATTTAAAATTCGCTTCGGACAACATTTTTTAAAAATAAAAACCACCGAAACGCTACATTTTAACATAGGATATAAACCCAAAATGTTGGTTCTAACACCCAAGAAATTCACTCAAATCGGGTTAGGGAGACAAAGAGCTTCGTATCTTCTTCAACTACTCATTTTTAACTTTAATTCTTTCACTTTGTATTCAGTTATAAACTCTTTGTGAGAGTGTGACAACTTGAGAGTTTTTGGTTGTGAGCCCTGGTGGGGGGGGGGGGGGAGGGTGGTTGTTGGGAACCTAGATTGGGTTGTGAGCCTTTGAAAAACAACTAGAGCGGTTGGACTGTTGAGCCTTAGTAAAAAAAAAAAAATCTAATGTAAAGGTCGTTTATGAGCTTAGAAAATATAATTGAGTAGGTTTTAGAGACAAGCGAATTAATCTTGGTGTATGAATTTTTATTTTTATCTGTAATTATACAAATTGTATTAAATTATAGTCACAAAAAAAAGTGACCGAATAATTTCCACATAACTCTCTCCATATGATAAGTAGATTGTCTTAAAGGTTACTACTACAGACATAACAACAACATTGCAAGAAATCTCTAAATGGTCGCAAAGTCAAGAAGAAATTACATTAAATCAATGAATAAACAATGTCCGAGCATTTATACAAATCAATCTCAACGTGTACAAACGACCTATTAGCCGAACACATAAAAAGTCCACATCTCGCGAAACATTTAAAAAATAACAGTGTCCTAACGAGCCAAAGAGGATGTGGAGAAGATATGACGATTCTAGTCTTCCAAATTTCTCAAGCAAGCAACTGCATAGTGTGATTAAAATGACCTTTTCATTTTTCCCTATGATGAATCCTAGGCAGTGGCGAAGGGAGGTGGGGTCGGCCGGAATCGGTTGACTCAACCGGAGATCCAGAGGACTCCTACCAGCCCTACCGCCAATCCCACATCCACCCTTGGGATTGGAATTTGGTCTCACTGTGTACAAATGACCTATTAGCCGAACTAGGAAAAGCCCAACATAAACCGAACATTCTCAAGACCACAAAACATACATTGGCAACATAATCACAATGAAGAAGGAGTTGGTCTTGAGTCTCTGGCCAGGAATAAAAGCAACAAGCAACATCCGAATCAGCAAGCATATTCCGTCGGCATTAGAAAACTTTAGAAGGGAGGTGTCGGTAAAGAATAAGCCTTATGTAGAATTTGACCATACTATTGGCAAACCTGGTCCAAATGTATGAGCTTTAGGAGGTATAAGGAGTATCACACATTTTTTGGAGAGATAAGGGAGATTATACTCATTCAAATATCTATTCGACGAATATGGATGGTGTCAAGGACTCCTAAAAGTAACACCTTCCTACAAAAATGGTAGTTTATTTGATAAGGAAACTCCAACCATTTGATACGTTTGAATATCTGTTGATTGCTTGTTTTCAGGGATATTTTTTATTCTTTTCAAACCTATCAAGTGTATGAGCAGTACTAAATAATCTTTATCCTGTAGTTATCAATAAACAGTAAAATACTTATCAATAACATAGTATATTAAGAAAACCTTACCAATTCCGTTTTTCTTCTAGGTATTAGAGAAGGAACGATTTTTTTCCTTCATCACATCATGACTTCCCTATCTTTGAATGTTGGAAACTTTGTTACCCTAAAACTCACCCCATCCAACTACCCATTATGGAGAGAACAAGTACTAGGTTTAGCAGAAAGCCAAGATTTAGTTCATCACCTCACCAATGAAACACCTATTCCACCAAAATTTGCCCCTCAAAATCCAGACACCACAAACACAGGAAATACCTCATCAACATTAACCAAAGAATTTGTTGATTGGAAAAAGTCTGATCGCCTTCTCAGGGGTTGGATCATCGGAACCCTCTCTAAAGAATCTCCTGGACTTGTCGTCGGGTTAGACACAACACTTGCCTTTTGGGAAGCGCTCAAAGAAGCTTACGCACAAGACTCTCAAGAGCGAGAGTTCACACTTCGACAGCAACTAGCTTATCTGCCTAAAGGTGAAAATAAAACTATTGCAGACCATATACGAATCTTCAAAGGTTTATGTGATAACCTTGCTGCCATTGGCAAACCTATCCATGATAAAGAAAAAGTTTTTTTTTGTCTCCTCACAAGCCTTGGACCACAATATGAAACCTTCACCACAACAATGCTAAAACCTCCAAGACCAACCTACACAAAACTGATTTCACAATTGCAAAATCTAGATCACTGTCGAAACTAGTTCTCAAATAAATCTAATGTTTGTCTTTCTCCTCTCACTCCACATTTAGCCTTCTATGGGCAACAAGAGAAAAAGACCCGAAACCTTAGATCTAAGAACCAAAACAACACCTTCACTTCTACAGGTCTTGGTTTCCAAGCACAACAGTCTCAAAGTCAATCACAAGGATACTCAGGTCACCCTAATACACACCAACGCAGACCATCACCATCTGGAGAACGACGAATGACTACTGCAGAAAGAGATTTGTATTGTGATTCAACTTGTCAGTATTGTGGCAAACCTGGTCATATTGCTAAAATTTGTTGGTGGATACCGAAGAAAACAAATCAAAACAATGAACTCCCACAAGCCCTTGCAGCACTCACACTAAACAATTCTGTTATTGACACAGAGTGGACTTCAGTTACAGGAGCATCAAATCATATGAATGGACAACAAGGTATGTTAACTAATGTTCACAAATATAATGGAACTGATTCCATCATCGTTGGAGTTGGATCTTTTTTACCAATAACAGGTATTGGAAATTCTTCTATTAAACAAAAGAACAATGTTGTACTTCTTCATGATGTTCTTTTAGTGCCAAATCTGAAGAAAAATTTGCTTTCTATCAGTCAACTCACCTCTCAATTTCCTGTTAATTGTGAATTTTCTAATGTTGATTTTTGTGTAAAGGAACGGAACACAAGCCATCCACTCATAACAGGGAAATAGAAGGGTAATATTTATGTCTTGTCCGATACGCCGGAAGCACATTTTTCCTATCGTCTCAAATTTGGCACTTCAGAAATTTGGAATCAACGTTTAAGCCATCCATAATTTTCTTCAATTCAATTGTTAAAGAATAAAGGATTGATTGACGTTGTAGGCTCTTCAAAAAGATATCATTTTTATGATAGTTGCCAATTAGGCAAATTAAGTAAACTTCCTTTTAGTTCTTTTGAACACTCCAGTTCTAATGTTTTTTATAAGCTACACTGTGACCTATGGGGTCCAGCTCTAGTTTTATCTATTGGCAGGTTTCGATACGATGCATGTTTAGTGGATGATTTCTCTAAGTATACTTGGATTATTCCTTTAAGAAATAAATCTGATTTCTTTGCTACTTATTTGGCGTTTGAACAATATGTTGAGCGCCAGTTCAATAAGAAAATAATTTTTTTTCAGTATGATGGTGGGGAAGAATTTGTTAATTATGGGTTATCATCTCATTTTCTTGCCACAGGAATTGTTCATCAGATTTCGTGCCCTTATACTCCAGAACAAAAAGGTATGGTTGAGCGACGACACCGTATTATACTTGAACTAGGTATGACAATGTTATTTCATAGTCATGCACCTCTATATTTATGGTACGAAGCTTTTTCCACTGTTGTTTTTCTTCTTAATCACTTACCTTCATCCTCACTTAACTTTGGAACTCCATACTTAATGCTACATGGGATTCATCCCGATTATACTTCTCTTCGCGTGTTTGGCTCCAAATGTTTTTCATATACATGGGATACCAAAAATAATAAGTTTGAACCTAAATCTGCTTTGTGTTTTTGTAGGTTACAGTGAGAAACATAAAGGATATAAGTGCTTTCATCCTCCTAGCCGCAAGTTTATTGTTTCATGACATGTCGTATCTCCTGAAACTGTTTTTCCATTTAAATCATCTAACTCCTCTCCTTTAGTTTCTCATGTGCGTCATATTTTTGATTCGTGGGTGCCTTCTTGTGTTTTTTCTGAATTAGGTACACCTTTACAGAAGCCTACCTCGCTATCCCACTCCCACATTCCATTACCAATTGCTGTGACAATTCTTCCTCAAAATGACCCTACGTTGCATCAGACCCTCTTTCAATTGAGCCTACTTCAACCAGCCACACAATAACAACATCGCATGAACCTCCTTATAATTATTTATCGACTGGTGACACAATGACAGCTCATGTTGTGCCTATTACGTTTGCACTTATGTCCTCTGCTACTGTCTCAGAACCACAATCACGCCCTGCACCTGTCCTTCATCCTATGACTACTCGGCCTCAAAGCGGAGTTGTTAAGCCCATTCCTAAATATGCTTTAACTGTTGCCTCCTCTCGAACTATACCTCACGAACCATAGACGGTTAAAACAGCTTTGTCTCACCCAGGATGGAAAACTGCAATGCTTGATGAACTTGCTGCTCTTCGTCATAATGAGACATGGTGACTCGTTCCCTGCACAACCCACATGCATGTGATTGGCTCGAAATGGGTCTTTAAGACCAAACTTAAACCTGATGGTTCGTTGGATCGTCTCAAAGCTCGTTTAGTTGCAAAAGGTTATCATCAGATCAATGGACTTGATTATACAGAGACTTTTTCTCCTGTCATACGTCCAGGTACAATTCGTATAATTTTAACTGTTTCTCTTGTAAAGCATTGGTCCATTCGGCAATTGGACGTCAAAAATGCATTCTTCCATGGTTCTATTTTTGAAGACATATACATGGAACAACCTCCAGGTATGGCTGACCCTCAGTTTTTGAGACATGTTTGTAAGCTTCAACGTGCACTATATGGTCTCAAACAGGCACCCCGTGATTGGTTTGATCGACTCAAGGCTTTTCTTATTTCTCATGGCTTCTTTTGTAGTCTTGTTGATCCATCTCTTTTTGTTTGTCACACTGATCATGGTATTCTTGCTTTGCTTTTATACGTTGATGATATGCTCCTTACAGGGTCTTCCACTGCACTTGTCAATTCTTTGTTAAAACCTTAAGCCGCGAATTCTCCATAAAGGACCTCAGACCAGTTCATCATTTTCTTGGAGTTGAGATCTCTCCAACACCTGAAGGACTGCACCTTTCTCAGTCACACTATGCTCTCACCATCCTGAGCGATCCAACATGCTAGATTGCAAACCTATGCCTACTTCGTTGGAGGTCAAGCTCAGACCTCCTGAATCTGCAACCCCTTTTGTTCAGCTACTAATTAATCGTAGTGTATGAAAATCTCAACTTCCAAATTAGTAGCTGAACGAAAGTCCCACAGAGAAGTCTTCATACGGTTAGTGGCCTGCCTTATAGGCTATTGATGCAAGATGGCTAAATTGCAAGGTAATACAAGCAACCATTCAGATTAGCAATGAGACATCCTACGTAGGAGTCCGAGAAAACAAGTTCTCAGGACAACGATAAACATTATAACCAATAAAAAGAAAGGGGATACACTTCCAACGAACCAAAAATATGGCATACAATACAATATTCATCACGAGAAAACATCTTCAACTGAGGTCTGTTCACCTCTCAAAATCTGTCAAAATCCATCCAAATCTCCCAAGTAATGAGCTTCAAGAAAGAGCGCCAAAAGACCCGTTGTATGTTTCCTTCGTCAAGATTACTCAATTGGATCAAAACATCTGAAGTCGAAGGAGGAGCGCAACTAACGCCGAAACCAAAAACATACTCTATTCCAAACTTTTACATTAAAAGAGCAATGGAAAAATATATGTTCCTGGTCTAGGACTTAATAGGATTGAATCGGAATTTTTTAGTTAGTGAAAAAATGTAGTAGAGATTTAGATAACGAATATAGATATTGTTGACCCAATCACTATAAATCTCGTATTTAATATTATTTTCCTTCATCTCGATGCGTGTTGAAATTAATTATAAAATCTATTTTGAAATTAATTAAAAAACATATTTCAGCCCTATTCATCCTGCCTCCAAAGCATTCACCGAACATCTCTAATTAATATTGCATTTTACAAATTATTAATTGGCTGCATATAGTGTAAGAAGATGAATATAACTACTCGTTTTTTGGGCTCATGCTGAATAATTAACTGAACAATGCAAAAATACATTTATCACTGAATTTTCATAATAAAAATCCTTGTAAGATAAGTCAACTTAAAAAATGAAATAAATAAAGTGCATTTGGTACTCTGTTCCTTGCTCTAATAATCATGCTGGCAATGCTAGAACATAACAAGAAGTTAATGCTTACGTGAAGATAATGGCGGCAACCCAATAGATTGAGAATACCAAAGCCAAAATGCAATAGAAGTGCCAATTTGTGGTGGGAAGCTACACTTTCAAAGAACCGACTATCACTATATGCTCACACAATGATGTGTTTAATGAATTTGAACTTCAAAGTCATTCTCAACAAAACTTTGTGTGGCACTTCTATTGAGATTCTAGAGAAACATAGTGGAAATTCACTATTGCGATCTTTTTAAGTCATAACTTGTAATAAAGAGCTAGAATACAAAGAGTTACATTCTTCAGAAATTTGGTTTCGTGTATTACCATGTCTGGCCGCACAATTGTCTTCGACTTTTAATGTGCGGTGTGGTTCTCCAAAAGAATTCAATCTTATCCACCATATGACTAGCAACTAATTTAGATTTTTTTCTGTTCTTCATAGGAGAAAGAGGCTTGAAAAGAAAAAAAAGTGTGGACCAAAGTCAATTATTGTTGAAATACATCTTAAATGTGTATATTTTGTACTTATACCTTAACTGAGTTAAAACACAGATAATTTAGTTATGAAACACACAATAAATAGTTTAGGAGGTTATGATATATGTTAAAATGCATAGTTTGAGGAATTAAAGAAACTAAAAATAATACATTGTTTAGTTTAGGAGTTGGTGATAGACATTTAGTAGTTTAAAAACTAATGATATTATAAGTAAAATAATTTTAGGCTTATGGATGTAACACATGCGATATAATTATCAAGGAGACCAGCGTGATTGCATTATTCGGAAAAGAATGTACGGATACATGAGAATCAGTTGACACACACAGTAAGCGACCAAGCCTTATGACTTGACTCTAACAACTAACTAGTTGATGGACCCTGCAAAGTGTGGCTATATGATGATATTATTGATTTTGTCTAAGTTAATAAGATAGGCGACAGAAAATATGTTGTGGCATTTATTTCAATAGTATGATACAAGTACATATATATATGTAGGGTTTGAGACTATATAAGAAACTACCACGGCCTTGTAGCCCACCGGTAGAGTTACCATAGTTGATACAACGCATCGCAGGTTCGAAACGGATGATATGCATGTGTGTGTTTAATGCCTCCTCGTGTTGACTTGAGGTCCGACAAAAAAATTTATCTAGTAAATAATTCACAAATATACATAAGGCAACATTATCGGATTATATCTGTTGATACACCTCTACAAGCTGATGGCGAAGCTGGTATTAGCCAAAGCCTGTCCCTGAAGTAGCTGAAATGATAATGAGATAAAATACTTAGAGGGTATTTGATATCACAATTAATCATTTAATTGCACTTAATCTATTAAGTTAAAAATTAAAACTTAAAAGTTTCAGTAAATTACCCACGTTCTTTTCCCACCAAAATAGGAAAGTTGTATTACCAATCCCATATCTATTAACCCTCTTTGACTAAATTGTCATTTTTCAGCCATACACATTATTTTTTTCCCACTTTTTCTCTTAAATATCATTTTTTTAACATATTCATTTTGTTTCACTTGTGATTTTCTCCCAATATCATCAATTAAAAATTTATGTACATTTGTTATTGGTTGAACATTAAATGTGGCATAAAAATTTGTTTTACCCTTAAAATAATTTTTTTGTCTTTTATAAGTTTAATTCTAAATGTATGGTTCATTATATTTTTATTTATATATTTAATTTTAAATTTATACACAAGTACAATAATTTATATAAAATAAAAAATATTTATCTATACGATTCGGATACTTATTAGTTGTATTTGACAGCCAATTAAAATTTAGTTTTTAATTTTCAGTTAATGTCAAATAATGTTTATAAATAGATTCAACAATTTCAGTTTTTAGCAGTTAAAATTTAGTACTTAATTTTTTAGCTCATGCATGCTATTTATATAATGCTTATTGGATGATTTCTATATGATTTTGGTTGATCTTTATGCGCATTTCGGTAGTTTTATAATTTTTTAGCAGTTTCACTTTTGTTAAATGACAGTAAAGTAGCTTAGTTTTAACATAGAAAGTGCAGGTTTCATTAGGGCTCTAGGTAAGTTAAAGAATAGTAAGAAAGTAGTTTAGTTTTTTTTCTTTCCTAAGAAGCTTTTTTTTTAATAGAAAATGCATACACATAAGGCAAACTTCACTACTTCCTAGTAAATGCAATTTCCGTAAGGAACTTTCCATGTACTAAACAACACATACGTTACCCCTCTTTTTGTAAATGGTACCTTTTTTAAAAAAATTCAACACATTGTTAAAAGAACTCAATTAAATAAAAAATTATACCAATGAACTTGTAGTTTGTCGATACTGCACTCAATTTCAACATTAAAGAATCGAGAACTCAATTAAATAAAAAACTTATAATTTTTTGGAATGAGCAGTATAACTCCCTCTCTAGAGTAATGTAGAGGCCCGTAAACAAGCACGACCCTCCCAACGTCGTAAGCTTTATACACAATACCATAAGTTCCATAAGTATTTGAACAGATATGGCTACTTAAGGAATCCAAGCCCTTATTCATTTGGACCTAAAACTGTGAAATTTTGCTAAAAATATTATTATCAATTGTTTTCTAAAAAAAGAAAATATGTATTGCAAATAGTATTAAATATAAAAATAAATTTTAAAAGTTTTATTAAATATCTTATTATTTTGTAGAAAGCAGAGTGTTATGTAAATGAACTTCAATGTAATCCTTCACATAATTATTAACCAACCAAGAATGATAGGATTTGCTTATTATAACTAGAAATGTGGAAGAAAAAAATAAAAGGATGGAAACACAACATCCAAATCGTTCCCTATATGGAGAAACTTACATTAAAATGATTGTACGAATTATGAGGCAAATACCATGGAATAGGGACATGCGATATATGGGGAAGATCGAACCAATGGGAAAGGAATTATTCTTGTTGTCCGTGTAATAATTATAAATAGGTATAGGGCCCTTTACTTAATAAAATAGGAGGCCAAAAGAGTTGGAGAAAAAATATCTATTTCAAAATCATTGTGCTCTAAGAAAATATCCATAAGATAAAAGACACAAAAAGATTGAAACAAAAAAGGATAAAAGACTACAAAAGGATTGACAGAGTTTTGATGGTACAAACCGCAGCGCTTATATATCCTTGCTAGGTAAAGCACTCGTAAGTTGTTTAATTCTGAGAGTTTGTTTTATGTATATTATTTTGATAGATTGTATGATAAAAATAAAGAGAAATAGAAAGATAAGTATGTTTTTTTACAAATAGTTTATATGTAAAATGAATACACTTGAAACAAATACCTCATTTCTTTTTCTCTTATATATTAATTAGCTGAGTTTATGGGAAAAAGTAATTGACTTTTTTTTTTAATTTAAAATTTGAGCTCACAATTTTTTCAATTTGTTAGGCCAATATGTATTAGAGCACCCTGTTCTCTTTTGCACTAATAGTTATATAGTTTAGACTACTGATTCAGTCTCCAACTCAACAGTACCAGAAATTGATTTATAAAATGCCCGATATTTATTTTTAGTTTTATATTTTTCATTTTTGGCCACAAGATATTTAAACTCATATCGTATTGATTAGTGGTTCATTACAACGCTCCTTTTGAAAGATTTTATCGATGCACTTAGCTTGAAATGTTTGTTTGATAAAAAGTGATTTGTCTACAACAGGTTGAGTTAATTCTAGTCCGGTTAATGTGAAAATCATGACTGTTAGTCGAAGATGAGTCCTAATTGAGTGAATAAAGATGGGCTTTTCTTTAAAATTCACCCTGCACTTCTATAAATAAATGCACCTAAACCCTCATTAAGGTTAGACATTAGATGTAGCCACCCTAAATATAACGGAACACACACCTCGAGTACTAGTGGGAGTTTTTTGTGAGATGTTCTTAATAATCCACTGTTTTCATGATTATAATTCGTAATAAAATTAATTATCAAAAACTCACATCGTATGATTTTCATACTACTTAAGTAATATTCAGTACTTGTAACCAAGTCAACTTCGGGGATGAGGTAACAATACCGATATTACATTCCTAAGCATAACGTACCGTATTGATACATTAAGTTTATAGTTGCGAATCGAAAATATCATTTATTTTTTCTTTCTCAACTAACAGACAAATTAAGTAACGTTTTTAATCTAACAATATGGAGGTTATTTTCAATTTTTTATATTTTTCTCGTGAGAGTTTAAGAGGGCATTTCCTTATATCATTTGTTTTTATATTCTAATTTTTGTTCATAATAGTATTATTTTGAAAAGCCTGAACCTAGCTAAAATAAAAAAAAGGAAAATATTTATTCGTCTTCAAAAGAAAATTTCAAGTGTCTATTTTTTTCTTCTTTTGATACAATATTGGAGGGAGGTTTATTTCCGTAACCTTGAAAATTCTTAAAAAAATCTCATATGTCAACCATCTCATACTTCGAACTCAAAACCTTATGATCTTAGATGTGTATACTTACTAATTTAACTACTCTATTTTAGATAAATATCTCCTTTTTAAAATAAGAGAATTAGTGAATGAACTGAGGACAATTTGCAAAGTAAGAATGGAGCAAATGTTAATCTTTCGGCAGTATCAATGACGATAATGTTCTTTGTTATCTCTTCCACTACTGGTTTCCAATTTTCACTTTGACCACTCGTAAAAAAAAATCGCTTAGATCTTATCCGAAAGCTTCACGTATCAAACGCTCCTTGGTAAGCCGGTGCTCTTCATCCAGGGGTGGCTCTAAAAGCTAAACTCACGCGTTGACAAAAACGCAGAACTATTAAGTACACAAATTAGTAGAATCAAACTCTAGTAGCCATAATGAGTTAGAGCAACAAGGATGGTAAATGTGATTTTCTTCCAACAAACAATCATTTAATAATTTTTTTAATTATACTATTAGTATTGTATTTTAATTTACTAGATATAAATGAACAAACATAACTATACTTTCTAAGCACCAACTTTTTAAATAGATTAAGAAATTACAGTTTAATTAGATAAAAGGGTTACTAATTTATATAAAAAATATTCACGATATTTCTTAAAAACTTATATGTCATTAATTATATTAGTAGAATTTATAGATATGAATGTAAAAAACTATAGAAGTTCTTATGAAAAAATAAATAAAAGTAATATATATAATACAATATCATATGATCTTTTTTCTTATAAAAAAGGTAATTTTAGGACCATAAAAGAAATCTAATAATAATGTTGTTGGAAAAAGTGATCAGCTCATGACAGATAATAAGTCAAATCTTGTTCGGACAATACGAATAGTCATTAGCCTAATTCAATTAGAATAAACACTAATTGAATAAAAGAGAACTATGACTTTCTTGAGAGTATATGAAAGCTCATGTAGCATGTTTGTATATAATGCTATTTAAACCCTTATTAAAGTTCCTTTAGAGTTAGCCGCACAAAAACACACCACCTCTCTACATGGAGAGTGGAGACTATCGGCCTCT
Source organism: Flueggea neowawraea (assembly GCA_948243855.1). Lineage (NCBI taxonomy): Eukaryota > Viridiplantae > Streptophyta > Magnoliopsida > Malpighiales > Phyllanthaceae > Flueggea > Flueggea neowawraea. The sequence goes on along the minus strand of CAODLS011082657.1, from coordinate 15,661 downwards.
GCTGGAGAAAAAGGAGATTGTGTTCTTCTTTGTCCCATTGTTGTTCCTGCAACGTAGAGATCTTCGTGCGGTGTATAGACTGCAGCATAGAGACGCATATCCTCATCACTAATAATAATGGTGGAGCGCTTGCAAAACTAGCATATAACCAGATTTTGCTCTTGTGATTTATTTGCTACGTCCACGTAGTTAATAACTCAAACTATTACTTTGATCCCTTCATTATATGTGTTTATGTTTATTGTATAGATACCTTCAATGGAAATAAAATTTGACCGCCTTAATTAGAGCATATCCAAATGGTCTCTTAGTATCTAAACAACGAAATGCATTTAGAGCCCAGAATTATATAACGTTGCAATTTATACACATGTACTATTATTATCACTAAGTATATTAATATAGAAATTCAACCCTTTGCATGAATATTGACCAAATTGTGGATTTATTTTTAATTAGTTGCTTTATTAAAAAAAAAGACCAATGTGAATTGGGTTAATATGAAAATTATGAGAGACCATCCAATTATAATATATATATATATATATTGCTTAAGATTTGCATAAGATTATATATTGAATGCTAAACAATGTTCCATTTAGAAATAGGTCCCATGCCATCAAACATATGTATCATGAACCAATCTGAAAGATCATTACAATCTGATGCGATCTACCGACTTTTCTATCTTTACAATTCTATATAGTATTAAGGTTTTCCATTTATGTAGACCACTTATCAAACATAGTACTAACGCAAAATTACCGTCTCCCATTGGTCACATTTCTCTTTCAAATGTTGATCAGCGATGGATATTTGATTATTATGCCAAATGTAGGTTACTCATCATTCCACTGTGTAAAGTTCGTAACAAACAATTAATTAATTTAGGACAAAACAAAGATGGTGTAATTATGTCTTTTACGAGAGATAAAACAAAAGAATCGCTCCATTTTCTTCTAAGGAGAGAGAGAGTCATCATTGGGGTTTATTAGAAGGAAGAAAGTGAGTCTTTATTATAAGGGTCGCGTGTAAATAGAGTTTGCGTAGGATCTAGTGAATGATTCAGCTAATTAACTGATATGTCTGAAAGCGACACTTAATTATCAGACACCAACGTGCAACTGCAACTTGGTCACCCATTTTTTGTAACAACAAAAAACAAAAAACTTGGTAACCATTTTTTATAGGAAAAATATGTGTACATAAATTTTTTTGTTTGAATAGACATAAAAGACAAAATTATTTTTGACAGTTTATTTAAATGCCCTTAAAAACAATAGCCGGTGGCTTAAATCAACTGATAAAGAGTTATTTTAGCTTAACCAGGGTCTCGGATTCGAGCGCTAAGTACACAACAGCCTAAAGTGAGAGAGATCAAACCCTTATAGGTGCAAGCCAGCTACCGAATCAGAATTCATTTGGGTGCAATATAGGCTTAAAGGTGTCTCCCGAATAAGGCCGATCTAGGACCACCTGGTGGTCATGACCGAAAAAATACCCGTAAAAATAAGAACAGATTAATAATCTTGTTGATTTAAGACAAATTTTTTTTGTCTTGAAATAAGACACCAAATATTACGTTTTTTTTTTTTATTTAGGGTAACTAAATTTGCGTAACATGAATCAAAACACATTTTATAATTGTGGCTCAAGTAGTTTTTTTGTAAAATAAATTCACATCCTAATTTTATCAAGAACTCGAACTCAATTAGATTTGAGAATTTAGCATGAGCTTAGTAATATTAGAATTGGTAGCCCAAATAATAAAAGAATTAAGAATGAACTCTCTTTATGTGTGTAGGAAAACTCATCTCTGTCTATCAGATATAAAGAGGGTTTAGGATAAAAACTCTACCATACAAATATGCAAAAGCAGAATAAACTCTCCCCTCGCACCTCATGTGTCATCGACATTGCCAAGATAAGAAGAGAGACTCTTCTTCTTGTTTGCACACTATTCCTACTTCAATTTTGGTCTCTTTTATGGATCTACATCATGAATTAGACTTGCATCTTCATTCTAACAAGATTGTGGGTGGTGTAACAAATCAATCTTGCTCCAATAATCTTTCACTATATTCTTTGAGGTGAATTCTCAATCTTCGTTTTATTTATTTATTGAATATTATTTTATTTTAAGATACCTTCATTGGTATTAAAGCATTAGATAATTATTTGATCAATGTGCTCTTGAATACTTGTTAGTCTTATGACGTAGGTGCTATAAGGAATCTGGTATGTATGTTGATTCGTTCATATAAATATTTTTTCGACTTGTTTTTGTTTGGGGGAGAGATTAGATTGTCCAAATAGGCTAGATAAAAACTTGAAATTTCGTGATTTTGACGATACTAATGAGATGTGATGGCTCGAAAACATATATTGGCAGAAAACGATGTTAGAAACCTCTTCTGCTGGCAGAGTATTCTAGCAATCACCTCTCTTACTAGTAGATCAATCCTACAAATACTTCTCCTATATGCTCACGTTGATCATCATCAAACCCAGATTGCATAAGTTTTGTAAGTATAACATATGTTATGGCACTTCCAACTCAAATAAATTATGCTACTTAACTCAAGAGGTACGTTATGGCATTTTCTACTTTAGACATGGCCATGCCGAATGTATTTTAATGTCTTCCAGTGCCTTGCTATGCAACTTCAATTTTTTCAACTTGGTTAACTTTAATTCTTGGCTTTTATGCATCATCAAAATCTTTGTTCATCATCAAAACATAGAAGGATCTTAATATTGATCACATAAGATCCAACAATCTCTCCTTTTTTAATGATGACAAAACTTTCAAGAATTCAAGTGTTACATCAAGGGCAATAAATGTGATCAAGGATTTTATCTTTGTCACAAGGTTAGAATCATGCAAAAATGTATGGTCATGCAAAAATTTTAAAATTATATCTCTTTCATTCAATTATCTCCCTCTTTTTGCAATCATAAAAAAAATTGAACAATAATCAACATTTTCATTCCCTCTTAAAAAACAATTGCATATATAAAAAATCTTCTCTCCTCCCTATTTATTTCAAAACAATGCACATATTTAATAATTTTCAAATCAACACTTTACAAATTCATGCAAATAAAAACAATCAAACAAGAAGTAAAATGCATGAAAAATTAAAAGAATGATAGATTAGGGAGACCTTATGTGCCGAAAGGCACACATTAACCGATTGATCACCATCATCGCTCGAATAAGAACTATAATCTCTTCTTTTATTTTTCTTCTTTTTCTCTTTCAATCTCTCCATCCTTTCCCATTCCTTCTTCTTTCTCTTAGAAAATTTTCATCTTCATCTTCCTCTTCATCCATGCTTGATTCGCTTTCACACTTCTCACTTGGCGTGTATGATTTGGCCTTCAAACCTTTTAAGGCTTTATCATGCTTGGGTGGTCTTTCACTTCTTGACATTAGCGCAATCTCATAATTAATGAGTGTGCTAGCTAGAGCACTAAACTCCATAGAGTGTAAGTCCTTGGACTCCATTATGGATGTGAGGGTTACATCCTATTCCTTTGGTAAAGATCCCAATATTTTCTTCACTTTATCACTATTAGTGATTGGTTTTCCAAGTGATTCAAGATAGTTGGTGATTTTGGAAAATCGGTCTAGCATACTAGTGATGCATTCTCCATCTTTCATTGAGAACAATTCATAGTCATGTAGAAGCATATTAATCTTAGATTTTTTGACTTGAGTTGTGCCTTCATTAGTAACTTCATACATTTCTCGTATCTTCTTGGCATGCTCACAAGATGAAATTCGATTGTACTCTTCTTGACTCAAAACACAATACAATAGTCGATTAGCCTTGGAGTATAGACTAATAGAATTTCAATCTTCACCATTGACGTCTTCATACTCCTTAGGTATGCTGTCTTCATTCTTGAGAATTGTAGGACCAAGAACAATCACCTTCCAAAGCTCTATATCATGTGATTGAATAAAAATATACATTCTTTTCTTCCATGAAATAAAATCAGAGCCATCAAATAAAGGAGGAATGTAAAGAGAAGAATCGAGAATACATGCATTACGAGGACCAAAATCTATTGCTTTGATGCAGATCTTTGATCCAAGGATGTTAGCCTTCTTGAATTTCTGTGAAGATATCTTCTTTCTGCAGATCTGAACCCAGGTGTTTGTGGGCTCTGATACCACTTGTTAGGAAATCAAGCAATAGAAACACGGACTAATGGAAAGAGAACAATCACACACAAGAACAACACGGGATTTACGTGGTTCGATCAATGTGATCTACGTCCACTAGCAGAGAGAGCAAGCAATTCTATTATTCACAATGAAAGTCAGCCAAAAGGTTACAAGAGTTTTCTCAAGCCACTATATATATATGTTTACAATGAATCCCTATCAAAATAGGTCACTCACAAGCCCTAAAATCTGCCCATGACACTGCCGGAACCAAGACACGGGCGTGGTAAGACAAACACGGACGAGATCTTCGTGGTTGTGTAATAAAGGCCAAGACATGGCCTGGGACACGGTCCTGTAACTCACTGTCCATTTGTTACTTAGTCATTTTTTCAACCTCTCATCACCAATTTGTCTCACATCTTTCTTGCTTCAACAAAACATCAAATGACTTCATAAAACTCCAAGAAAAATCAATTCAAATCAACAATATTTTTATTCAAATTCATAGTGATAATATCGGTGAAACCAAGTAACTAGAAATTGAAATTTTGACCTGAGAGTTTTGCGGCTCTTCGAATAGAATTCAATTTAGAATCCCAATTTGTATTTTATTGTCAAAAGCAACTCAATTTTCTCATGAATTTTTATGGAACCCTCTGATCTATTTTAATGATTAACACTGAATTGTATTCGATTGACTGTTAATTGTTTCGAATACAATATTAGGGTAAGAGTTGTTGGACCTAAATATTCATTCGCCAGCACTTGAATTAGTGAAGCCTGAATAGGGATGTTCAAATTTTTGTCAATTCAGATTTCAGATACCATAAGTAGACAATCAATGTTGATGGATTTTCTGGAAGTGCAATACAAGAACTTTATATTGTACAGTGTACCTGATAATCTCTTACATTAATGGAGGTTGATAAAATAATTAGTAATTTGGATGTAGATAAACCATCATTCTAGCCATCTTACTGACTTGATTCCAAATTGACATATGGCCTGTTTGAGAAGTGAAGAAAACAGATAGCGAATGGTTAATAAGTTTTTTTTTATAGTTAAAGAATATGATAAAATGGCCCAACTTTTATGGAAAAAACATGCTAAATGTTTGTATTAATTACTTTTATAGTAATAAATTTCTTCTGCAGCAGGGAGGACATCAATGGCTACGAAACGGATTAATAAGGAACTGACGGACCTGTAAGAAGATCCTCCTGTCTCTTGCAGTGCAGGTGTGCTTGATAATTATGCAATGCTTTTATGTAATGGAAAAATATATATGGTTTTAACTGAGACAACTTTTTCGTATTAACTCAAAAATATATATGCTTGATAATTACCGTCAACCCAAACCAAACCAAAATCAAAACCCACACCTCTGCAAAAAACCAAAACAACCCAAACTAACCACTCTCCGATTTCAATCTAAAACTCCTAACAACATTACAACATCGTTTTCTCCCTTCTCTCTCTCTCTCTAATTTCAAAACAACAACTAAAACAATGGTGTTGGGTCTCTGTCAATTAGTAGGTCTGGATCTCCGTGGATTTGAAAGGAAGAATTGGATCTGAAATGGTGGCGGCGTCAGCGTAATCTAGAAGAAGTGGTGGAAGAAGGGAGAGTGGAAATGGAGTGAGAGGGAGGGAAGAGAGAGGGGATCCCAGAGTAAGTGACTGAGACGGCAAGAGGTGGATGTCTTTTTGGTCGAGGATGTTTTGAGCAGCTGAAGTAGCAGCAGAGAGGATGAGTTGTTGTTTTTTGTTTTGGTATTTAGGTTGGCTTCAGGGTTTTCTTGGTTTTTGTGGTGGTGGCCGGTATGACAGTCGTGGTGGTTGTCTTGGGTGATCCGCTGGACTTCGCCATAAGACTCCACTGTGAAGTGGAAGTGAGGAGTTTTAAGTTGGTTTTGGCAAAGAGTTACTCTTTAAGCAAAATTTAATAAAATTGAACCGAATTGATCCAACCATTTTTGGTTTGGTCAAAAATTCAATTGGATTTGGTTATTGCTCACCCATTTGAAAGAGAGAAAAAAGAGAGTAAGTATATTTTAAATTTGATGATAAATTTATCTTTTTTCCTTTTCAATTAAGTAAAACTAATAGAGTTAATGGTGAAGGAGGGAATGACAAATTTAAAAAGAGTAAGGACCGATAAAGAAATTATACCAAACCTCAAATACCGCGATAAATTTTACCTTTTATCAAAGTGCTGCTAAAAAAATATATTAGAATAATTTTAGTAATTTAACCAGAGTTAATTTATCTTCATTCAAAACACTAGCCATTGCTCTTATGTAATGCTATTGCACAAATTAGCTCATTGGAATTTTCCAATTCTTGACCTAGGATTGTTGTATGTTGAAACATTGTCAGTCTAGGTGAATTTTTGTTTTTAGTTTCACCAAATTTAAGCAATCGAACATATTAGCAGTTCAGACAGTAGAAATTCAACTCATATATAAACAAATTGAACTTCATTACATATTTCATGTAAATTTTATCCATTAATTTAATTTTATTATATACTTTAATTACCCACGACTAGTCTTTTACAGGCCCAGCTGGTGATGACATATTTCATTGGCAAGCAACAATTCTGGGTCCGGCAGACAGCCCATATGCTGGAGGCGTATTTTTAATGTCCCTACACTTCCCCGCAGATTACCCTTTCAAGCCACCAAAGGTACGAATGCTATTTTGTTTTGAATTTGAATCTGCAGTTCTTTGAATGCTATATAAAAAGTTTGGCTCCAGCTAGATTTGTTAATTAGCATCCTTGTCTGTAAATGAATTTTGGTTTTTATTCTTTTCTTTGTATATGCCAAATTAGTTTGTTGTTTGTGTATATCAATCAGAGAACTTATAAAACTTCTATCTACGGCCAACTTTGTGATACGATCACAGAATGTAGACGACATTTAATGCTTCATACTGAGAGAACACATATGTGGAGCAAGAAGAAATCGTTGATGTTCTTTCAATATCCTAATGGTAAACTGATTTTAGAATAATAATATTGTGGTTATAGAAAAATGCTGTCTTTATTTTCACCAAATTACAGTTTGTAAATATACCTTATGGCTGGCCTAATGCACGTTTGCTCCTTCCATGAATTGCTTTTTCATTCACTGCATAAATCTGATATATCCTAGAGAACTAATTTTTGCCTCCTAAAGTATTAATAGAGACATCATTATATCCATTATCCTTATCTAAACGTTTTAATTAATGTGTAAGTGACTGCGCTGTTGTTATTCATTGAAAAAGAATCACTTGGTTTCATTTTTTTTATTGCCATTTCGAATTGTATTTTGATAAGGATTTTTGCACAGGTATTTTTTAAGACAAAAGTTTATCACCCCAACGTTAATAGCAATGGCAGCATCTGTCTTGACATTCTCAAGGAACAGTGGAGTCCTGCACTTACAGAATCAAAGGTATTCTTATGGTATAGTCCTTGCATTTACAATTTGAGTGGTAGATAGTGATGCATTGAGTAGTTTGCTAACAGTAGAATGTATATTAGTAGGTTGAATAGTTTGTTGGTAGTTAACTGTGTATTTAATTAATATAGGGATGTTTGGTAGATTGAATGGTATATATAGTAGAGACAGATTTCACATTGATAGATTATATAGTGGAAAAGTAAAGAGATCCATATGTATTTTGAGGATCACAATATCAACATGCAATAGGCTACGTTGACTATAATGAATATATCGAAACAAATTTGCTACCTCTTTTTTGCTTTGATTTCAGGTTTTACTATCAATATGTTCTCTGCTAACTGATCCGAACCCTGATGATCCATTGGTGCCTGAAATTGCTGATCTATACAAAAATGATAGAGACAAGTATGAACTTAATGCAAGATCATGGACTCAGAAATATGCTATGGGATAAAAGAATAATCAGATGCTCTTGACAGCCTTTAGTGTGGCCTTGAAATGTTCTGTCATGTTTTACATAGAAACTATTAGGGTTAGGCATGGTCTTGGAGATCCTTGAATTGAATCAAATAATTGATCTGAACTCGTTTGGAATCATAAAGTCCTGTTAACTGAATTTTCATGAAATTTAAATATAAGACGGTTTTGGTTCTTAAACTATACTCGTACAGAGAACAGTCTCGAACAAAAAAAATTATATATATATATATATATATAACTATTAATGTTATTGCTAATGACGGAACAAATTGATCCTTCTATAAATTTGAAAGACTAATTCAACTAAATGGATGCTTATTTGAGATATTAATATGATAGTTATTCTTCTTCTTTTTTTTTTTTCAATTGGGCAAGCTAAATGGTATTCTTTTTCGCCTTTACAGTTTCTTAATCCTGAATATTCTAATTGTTTTGATCCGTTCCGACTTTTTTCGAATATCCATTCTGGCCTGTCCCAAAATTTTAGAACAAGACAGTATGAATATTTTTTTTGTGGGACAAGTTTGGATCTAAAGCTTTTAAAATCCCTGACCTTTAGGACAAAACTAGAGATTTGAAGATCCTTTGATTTATCAAACCGTGCTCAACCATAAAACCTTTAATGAAACTTTAATTTGAAAAATGCAATTCAATAAATAAATAAGATGAAATTATTTTGCATTTTAAATGTTTTTTCACTTTTTTTTTTTTGGTTATTGAAGGATGAATCTTAAATCTCATAATTAAACTAGTTTCTTTTTTTTGCCAATAAAAGTGGAGTCGGGGACGGTCAGTAGTGGCATACCCTTGTTTGACGTGACCATGCAGACATTACTCCCCGTTGCGGCATGTTCCCTAGAGCCAAAATTGACACTGGCAGCGGACTTAGGCCCGTGCACAGTGTGGTCACCGCAGCCCCCGTTGAGGGCTAGCAGCCCGAGGCCTGAACATCAAAGCTCTAATGCGTGGACAGGTCCGAGGACAACCGGGACTATCTGGGATTGCGTCGCTCCCATTGAGTTTCAAACCCGTGCCACGCGAACCTGGAACAACGCCCCTTGCCGCTAGACTACCCCTCGAGGTACTTAAACTAGTTTCAAATGACATGTTTTCACATATTATTGATGCGTTGCTGATTTTTCGCCACGTAATTGGTTTGGTTGTTTCTATTGCGAACCTGCTAGATATCACAAAAGCATAAGATGTTAATTCGTATCGGTTTTTTTTATGTCTGGACTATGGAGATTGCAGTGTCTTTTTCACAGGTCGGTCATAAAACTCATAATTTCGAGTCCTCTAGGAACTTCCTTTCGTGACAAATTTAATAACTTTCTTGTCTGCACTACCTTCCATTTATTTGGGAACAAAGAGCAACTAGCATAACAATTTAAGTAGTAAATAACTTTTTTGTCGTCTGCACGAACAACACCTATCATCAAATATAGTCTCATATATCTTGAACTTTAATTTCAATATCAAATATATTATGTCGTTTATATTCCATTAGAATTGTCTGTTAGAATCACGTGTTCTGACTATTTTTGGTATTGAAGTTACTTCATATTATATTTGATACTGAAGTTAAAAATTAATATTATATTTAATATTAAAATTAAAATTCATATTATATTTAAAATTGCTGTCTATGGCTCTAATGGAAAAATATTAGCTCATCTTAGGTTTACAATTCTAAACAGATACTCCATTAAACCATTTTACTCGACCTTTATAACTAGAATCTCTCATCACTTCAGAATGTACAATCTGTTCACTCACATAAGAATGTTGACATTCTACCAGATCGTTGACATAAGCATCGAAGTGATCCTAGGAAAGAGTCCACTGGTCTTTGAATTTCTTTGTTTTATAGATGTCTATCGTTGCAGAGACATCAAGGTTTGAAGACGTATCTCAACTCAGTAAATTCGTTGTTGTTCGACCAAAACAACAATTGGCACCGTTTGTGGAAATCATGATAACTTGTCCAGGGCCCTTTAACCTCGAATTGGGGGGTATATAATACTATGATCTCAAATCGACTAACAGTCAAGGCCATAAGTCTCTTATAAGCACATTTCATACTCAGTCCATCGATGTGCTTTTTCAAGGACAAAACAATAAAAACTCAGGTCTATAGCGGACAAGTCCAAAGTTTTATGTAGAGGAGAAAAAAATAATAACTCAAATACCACCTTTTTTTTTGCTACTTTCTAGAATGTCATATTCTAAAAAAATAAAAAATTAGAATGCCACCTTTTGACTTTTTACGAGAAAAATTCTGGAAAAATCGCCTAAAAAGAATTTTCAGTCGAGCATGTACAACCATGCACAGAATGCGTACAAATCTAAAAAAATATTAAAAAACAAGTAGCAAAAAATTGACTAAATATCATTTGTTTTTTGATTTATAGTAAGGTTTATGTAGGAGTGCATTGGTTTACAAATTGTCTACATGAGTGTACACAACATGTACAAACATCCTCTCAACCTTATTGTTATTCTATTTTTTGAAGTTGAAAAAAAGTGTACATGGGTGTACACAACGTGTAAAAATTGTACACCTGTGTACAAAATTAGTTTTTTAAATGTGAAAATGTTCAAACATGTAATTTCGAGACTAATTCCTTTTTTAGGGACTTTTATGCAATTTGTTAAGGATTGGGAATGATGTTGTAATTTATGCAAAAGTTGAGGGTGATCTTGTCTCTATTCTTGTTCCAAAGGTTTGAAACCCTAGCCATCACCATCTATCTCTCCCTAGCTTCGATCATGACGCCAGCTAGGGTTTTGACTGTCGCTATCTGTTTACACCATAATTTTGCAATTATTGCAAAAGGAATAAAATCATGCAAGAAGGAAACATTGGAGCAAATTATGGAGGTGATAAAATCAAGATCAAGAAGGGAAATGAATTGCAGTAGAAGGTGCAACAAAATTAGAAACAAAATGCAGTAAAGGAAAGTCCTTAAAGGATAAATATTGCCTTGATGACCAAAGAAAATTCAGAGGAACAAAATGCAGACAAAAATACAAACAAGGAAAGTCCTTGAGGGGGTGGCAAAATCGTAATAATTGTTTCCTAAGAGGATGACAAATCTATAAGTATTGCATTGGGGACCAAATAATCACTACAAATCTGAAAACGTGGGGAACAATTTGCAAGAGGATTTGATGAGAGTCAAACGTGATTCTTGGTTGCCAAGCAACCAAAATAGTATAAATATATGTAAGATGCACATCAAAAAGGACCCAGAACTCAACACACAAAACCAACTCTATGGAACCATGAGTCCCAAATTTATTTTTCGATAGTTCTCTGTTTCTTTTGCAATTTCATTGTCATCAGTTAGTTAAAAATCTTATTAAACTTTTGCAATCCTTTTCATCTTTTGCATTTTTTGCTTATTGTTCTCGAAGAGGCAAAGACCCACTGATGTTTTTGGTCCCTTTAACATCGCCAATCATCTGAATAAGGTTAGATTTTCTTGAGTGCAATTTCTTGATTAATTTTTCATTCTTGGTTTAGGAAAGCCTTAAATTTCTTGACATGCTCTTTTTCGAATTCAATCATCAAAAGAGCAGCATTGTCTTCTTGATTTTTCTCTAGGATAATTGAGGAACAATCAAATGGCACGCAACGTGGGACGAGTTGAACGATGAAGAAGACGAGAAGTAAGAAAGATGCTACCGCTTCCAGCATAGGAAACAGTAATGAGGAGGCCAATGCAACAATAATGGTCATGGAAGAATATATACAAGTCCAAGAGCAGGCTTATTCTAAAGAACCACTCTCGATCCCAAGGGAGCAGGCTGTACTAGCCATTGCCAAAGCCAAAAAATTGGCCACATTTCGAGAAATGGTATGTTTACTGCAACAGATTAATGAAACGCTGAAGATGAGTAATGAAATGTTAGAAAACCACAACTTGAAACTCCTGAATTTGTGGAAAAGAAACGAGGTGACCGAAGGGAGTTCACCAATGGTTCCTACAAAAAAAGTGCCAAAAATATTCAGGGGGCAATTCTCGAAAGTGTCGGTCCAAGAGACTGACACAAGGAAAAATATTACAAAAATCCAAAAAGAAGAACCTCCAGTAGAAGACCCAGAGGAACACCCCTCAACAGATGAGGCACCACTAAAGGAGTCGCCTCTAGAAGAATGACAACAAAAAGAGTTGTCCCTAGGGGAACAACCTCATAGAAAGCATTACTTAACAAATGACACTACCAAAACCCTCGGGGGGCAACCCCCAAAAGGATTTGTCCCCAGATGAACAACCTCCAGCAGATCCATCTCCAAAAAATTTGACTCCAGAGGACACATCCCCAGGGGAACAGACTTCAAAAGATACACCGTCCCCAAAGGAACCACTTTTAGGAGAACAATCCTAGCAGGGGAATAACCACCAAAAGAGCATTCCCAAGGAAAAAACCCCTAGAAAAGTAGTCCTTGATAGAGGACACTACCAAAACCCTCAGGGGCCATCCCTTAAAGGATACGTCTCCAGAGGAACGTTCTCCAAAAGAGCCTAATTCTGGATCTCCACAAAAAATGGAGAGAATTTTCTTTGAAGAACTTTCAGACAAGGTTAGATATTCTCTCATTTATTTGATTAAGCTTTACATTTTTTGGATTTTATGTCTTGTGTTTGCAGGAATCCTAAAAAACATAGGTCCCCTAGGGAGAACAAATTCAACCTCTTTTACTGGTGACGACCCTATAAAGAAGAGCAATATTTCTTTTCATGAAGGCTGACCAAATGTGAGGTCGTTGGAAGCAATATTTATGATAGATCCGAGCTAAATTGCTATTAGAAAAGGTTGTTACCCATTGTTTTGAAGAGTGTAGCAACTCAGGGAAAAAAAATTGAATAAAGCCTGAGAGAATAAAAGAAAATAAAAATATAAAAAAAAGGATTAGTGCAATAGGCTTCATGGCCACTACAATTTGGTGAAGAAGATTTTGAAGCCAACAAGAAGTTTTGTCACCCGTTGAAGTCTGCAATATTGCAGGCCTCATTGGCCGCAAGAGAAGAAAACCTCATATTCAACTTACAAAATTGGTTACTTTACCTTTTTGCAAACCCATCAATAAAAAAAAAAGAGAAAGGCGAGATGGAAACAATTGGAAATTGGCCTCAGGCCATTTGTCATTAATTTCAGAAAATATATTGTCAAACATTTACAATTTCTAGCCAACACCAGTTATGTACAGGAAACAAAAGTCTAAAGGCTAAAAATCCAAATTATTCTACACTAGATTGAAGAGTCCTCAATGATTTATACTTCTGTAAAGAATGACTTTTGTTCCTCTTGTGAATCTTCCTTCAAATCTTCGGTGTTGGACTATGGAAATGCAAAGGAGTCTATGGAACTAGCCAAGGGATTGCAAATGTTTCTTGTTTTCTACTTGATTTTTCTGTCTACAAAATAACATAGAACATAGTTCAGGGCCATGAATTTTTCCTAGTAGGCCTTGTGGCCACTAAGGTTATCAAAGAAAAACAAAATCAAAAGATTGAAAACAATCCAAGGATTAAGCTCAATAATTGTTGTCTTGTGATTGTCTTCACATAATTTCTTATGTGAATTGATTTTCTGGCAACAGAGAGGGAGGAAATAACATGTTTTTGAAAATTTGACAGCATTTCCCGTTATTTTGACTAGTCCATCTGTTTACAACATTCAATATCAGTATATTCAGTCAACAACAAAGCAATTCAATGTCAGCCCCTTGCAAAATTATCTACTGTAGTGCTGTATTGAACTCATACTCAGGCCGAAATGTACATTTCTAGCTTTGAGCATAGCAGACAAGAGAAATTGAGTTGATTGAAAGATTTGAAAAAGAGGAACAAAATGATAAAAATTTCAAAGGAAGGCCAAGAGAGACTTGCTGAAATCCAAGGCAAGCTGCAACTCCTCTTCTCGCCGGAGGAAAGGACAACAGCAGAACCTACCTCGGCGTCTCCTCCTGACGACGACTGCTTTTCCCAGCGGTGCGGCCTCCTTCAGGCGATGGCAGCGCGACATGAGCTTCTCTCCTTGGTGTACGACGCCATTTTCCCCACCGATCGAGACGCCGAACGACAGTAGGCTTCAGGTCCGACGACGACGACGACGTCTCCTGGAGACAAACAACAGAGCTCTCAGGCGACGAACAGTGGAGGCTCGGCTTGGTGTTTTCTCTTCTTTAACTCCAACGGACGGTGACACAGCTCCTTTCCCCGACGTGAGATGCAACCGAATGATGGCGACGGACGACGACGGCTTGGTGTCGACTGCAGCAGTAGGAAGGGATCTGGTGTCATTTCCTGTTCGCATTTGAAGTTGAAAGGAAGAAAAACGGGTTTGGCTCTGCTTATAACCGATTTGTTTTCGGTTCATTGGGTTTTTAAGGCTGTTTGGTTTCTGTTTAAGTAACTTGGTTTGGTTTGGTTCGGTTCGAATGGTTGGTTAATTTGGATGGTTGGCTCATATGGGTTTGGTTTGATGGAGTGATATTTGGTTTTGGGCCATGATTTTGTGGTGGTTTCTAGTGTTTGTTTGTTGTTTTGGTTTGGCCTTGATTCAGAGGAGTGATGAGGCAGGAGTATCTTTTAAAAATGGTAGGCCTTTTTGGTTCAACTTATATATGGCCATCATAATTTTTTAGACCTCCACTTTATTGAAGCTTGACATTTGCAGAAAAACAAAGTTATGCAGTATGATTTCTACAAGGGACCTTCAATTTTTTGCAGGGGACTTTCAGTCTTTTGGAGGGGAATTTCCAGTTTTTCCAAAAATGGAGAGATTGTTGGACCAATGGTGGTCAACATTGAGATTTCTCTAAAGTTTTGATGATGAACAAACTGCAGAATTTGATCTGAAGTAAGATTCACGTACGTCAAACCAAAGTCACGTACGTGTGTTAATGTCACGTACGTCAGTGAAGCCTCAAGTACGTGAGTTCGACCGTGAGCTGAAACAGAAGCTAATAGAAGTTAAAAGAAGTGCACACATATACGTTAGAAAAGGTTCACGTACGTTAGACAATAACACGTATGTGAAAGGTATGCAAAGTACGTGAGTTCTACCGTGAACTGAAACAGAATCTACTGAAAGTGAAAAGAAGTGAACACACGTACGTTAAAAAATGTTCACGTACGTTAGACAATAACACGTACGTGAAAGGTATCCAAAGTACGTGAAATATGATTAGAATTAACGCGGGAAAATTGAAGTCTTGAATCAACTGAAGGCATGAAGCCACACGTACGTGTGTATATAGAAGTCACGTACGTCACATATACAAGACAAGACGAAGATTGCAGCTCAAAGGATGTTTGTTTTGAATTTCACGTGGGTCGAGACAAACAGATGAAGCACCGGTCAAGTATTGATCATTCACGTACGCAAGCTTAAAAATTCATGTACATCACATTGAATCAAAGTACGTGAGATGAAATTTCAAGTACGTGAGATGCTTCGGACTGAAAACAAAAGCTACTGGATGGTTCAGACATAGAAGTCACGTACGTCAGAAATTGTTAACGTACGTGAACTG
>CAODLS011082549.1:0-30561 GCA_948243855.1 Flueggea neowawraea | reverse complement strand
TGACATTTTTCAACTAAAGATTGAAAACATAAAATCTGGACAACTGAACTTAAAAAATGTTGGCAGTATAGCAATTAGGAAACTTTGTCTTATTTTTGTCAAAATCTAAAAGTTAATTTGGGTAAGTAGCATAATTAACTCCCTGTAAACTAAGGTTATGGTCCTAATAAACAATGGAATGACACTCCAAGAGGGGGTGAATTGGAGTTTTAGAGATTTTAGAACTTTGTTGAAAAATTTTTGCAAAGCAAAGCAAATAACAAAGTCTTTTACAATCAAAATCAAACTGTAAATGCAGAAGCAATAAAACCACCAATTCACAAACAAGATATTGCAAGTAGAGTAAATGAGAGAGAGTAAGGGAGAGAGAGAATCAAAATTCGGTTTTTATAGTAGTTTGATCATCCTTGACCTACATCCACTCCTTGAGAATCCTCTCAAGAATTTCAATCAACTATCTCATCACTTGCGGGTGGAGGAAAACCGTTTACAACAACTTATTTTTGCGGGATCAACAAGCAAACCGTTACACCTTGTTTTAAGGATAAAAAAAACCAAACCACTAGTTTTTACGGGCTCAACTAGCAAACCGTTTTCCTAGTTTTTGCGGGCTCAACTAGAAAACCATTACCACTTGTTTTCAGGACAAACAAACAAACCACACCTCAAGTTTTTACGGTCTTAACTAGAAAACCATTACTACTAGTTTTTGCGAGTTCAACTAGCAAACCCTAAATTCTAATTTTCTAAGGCTCACTAGAAAACCTATCTACCCCAAGCAAACAGTCTTGCTTGTTACAGATTTAACCAAAAGGTATAACAGATTAAAGCTCACACCAACCCAAAAATATATGCAAGTACAATAGCTCAAAAATGGGTTATAAGGGTAGAGAAGAGAGATATAATAAATAGCAAGTCTTAGCAAATGTATCTCTTACATATCTTTTGTTCTAGGACATCTATTTATAGCCACTTGTATGAATATAGCCGTTGGAGCTTCGAAGTAGCCGTTGTGAGATAATACAAATATTGTCCAATATTGAAATCACTGTCTTCTACGTGCATAACCACCATCTACATGCGTAGTACCTTGTTTCATCTGGATTCTATGTGCTGTATATGCAAGTCTATGTGCATTGTAAGAACTCCAATGGTATTGACTTTATGTGGATCAACTTCTACGTGCTTTGCTTCTATACTGTGTGCGTTGATCTTGAGTTATGCGTGCCTTGTGCCATGTTCTACGTGCATTGCTTCAGTCTTTAGAATATATAGTTTTTACCCAGTGGCATGCTACGTGCGTTGCACTTTGTTCTGTGTGCGTAGCCGTTCAAGATTGTACCTTTGTTCTGCACATGTGTTAGCACTTGTCAGGGAATATTTGAATTTGAATTCCCGAGGAGCGTCTTGGCTTTGTCAGTTAGTCCAGCTCATCTCGTCTGACGTCTTAGCAAGCCTTGCAATGTGTGTCACTTTATGTGCTCTCCTGACATTATCTGAATCTGTGTTAGATAATATTCCTTTTTGAAATTCTGACACACTACAATAGAATTTGGATTTATTTCAGTCAGGTGTCCGCTTCGTCTACGTGCTTTGCACTTCTCTTCTGCGTACGCAGAGTATTCCTCTTAAAGATTGCATCTTTTTTCTTCTACGTGCACTGCTTCAACTCTTGCACATTTTCTCCTCATCAACGTGTGTTGTACCATATACAATGTGCATAGATGTGTATAAATAATTTCTAGTAGCATCTGTTTTTTATCTACGTGCATTGTAGGCGTTTTTGTGTGCATAGAACTCAGCTATGCATGCATCAATGTGCTTTATTGCCAGATATGCTTGCAACTTTGCACCTTTTTCATTGATATTTTGCATTCATCATCATCAAAATCGAACTCAACACTCCCCGTTGACTTGATCAAAATTCAAGCCTACCTACCACTGAAGAAATCTTCACTATCATATTTGAAATCTTTTTCTCTCAACTTCACCTCTCTTTCTCTCTCTTCCTCCCTTCCTCCCAACTTCATCTCTCTCAAATCCAGATTAAAAAGCTAAACCTGACAAAGAAATGGATGAATGAGTTCAAATCTTTTTTAGATAAAAGAATCTACAAATTAGAAAATAAACATACATGAATCTTAAATAACAAAAAACCTAATCTCCTTATAAATCAAAATCCCATACATAATCAACAAAATTCACTTAAAGAACTCACAAATTATACAAGAAAAATATAAAAACTATACTATTTAGAAATCACATTCAACTAAATCAAAAAATCCATTTGCATAAAATCAAAGATGAACAAAGAAGCCTTAGAGCAATCTTCATCTCCCTTTGCAACGTTAGAAATGTTTTGCTCTCCTACTGAAAAATGAAAGCTTTTGATATTCGCCTTGGTTTGATGAAGAAATGAAAAAGAGACAAAGCTTTTAATCTTCACATCACTAGACTCTCTTGTTCTCCCACTAAAATTAGATTGAACAAATAAAGAAGAAGAATTGAAGAACAAAGTGAGTGACGATTTTGGAAAAGAACAAAAATAAAGTAAAAAAAATATGAGAGAAGTTGCAAAAATAAAGAAGTGATGGCTAGACTTGGCCACGGTTCACGAATCGGACCAGAGGTTAAACCTGAACTAGACCGTTGATTTACAGTTTGACACGGTTTTGAGTCTGTTTCGGTTCGGTTCTGGGTTTGATCAGTTAAACTACCAGTTCTGGTTCAACCCACTTTTTTTTTTGAATTTTGTAATCAATTTTTATCTCGTTTTGTTTTCCGCTTTGGTAAAAATATTCTCTTCTAAATATTAACTACGTTTCTTTTTAACATGGAAGGAATTTTCAGAAATAAAAAATAAAGATACGAATCATATTCGTTCAAATTTGAAAATGTTATTAGTACAATTCATTTGGTGTACAATGGTGTACAATTTTTTTTTAAAATTACAACAATAATTGCAAGTGAATTAGTACAAGTGCAAGTGAATTAATATAAGTACAATTGAATTAATATAAATACAACTGTATAAGTGAATTAATACAAGTAAAATTGAATTAATACAAGTACAGTTGAATTAATATAAGTAAAAGTGAATTAATACAACTGAATTTATACAAGTTAAAAAAAAAGAAGGGCTTAAACTTAATTATATTAAGTTGCCTACGTATCCTATTGGGGTTTAGAGGAATCAAAACCCACGTAGTTCTCTTATATTTATGAAATTTGGCACCCCACTTGCCTAACTCGAGTCGTTGGAGTCAAAAGTTGCCGTTGCTGAAGCATCATTAAGGAACTCGTCGGAGGATGATGATTTAATGAGTTGATCTTGAGTCCTGTCTTCAGCCATTGACCAATCATCAACGCAAACTTGCGCTTCCAATGACTCGGGAACGAATCTTAATCTCCTTGGTGTAGAATGTTGCCTCCATTGTTGAATGTTTGTTCCACCGCTACTGTAGAGGCTAGAACATCTAGAACTTCGAGTGCAATCTTCACTAGTGTTAGAAAAGTCATCCTATATCGTCTCTACTACTCAAAAATTTGAAAATCTTTATCAAACTCAAAAATAGTAGTTAAATAGACTTCTAGCTCCGAATGGGAACTCGAAGTAGAACTTCTTGGTTTCTTCTGCCTATTCGCTAAAATTTGGTTCTCCATTTTAATGAGGTGGAGGAGGGGGTATGCGAAAGTGTGAATGAAGAGGATTCGTCATTTGAAATTGAACAAACACTATAAAATTCTATTAATTCATTTATTAAAAGCCTAACTCTAGAAACAATTTGCAAACCACCAATATCATCTTCATCCTCTAATCCTAACATTGAATAATAAGTTTCCAACATTTCATGCAATAAATCAAATTTAGATCTAGACCTAGGATCAAAAATAAATGCAACAAAATAAATGTCAGGAATAAATTTGAAATAATTCAACCATTTCAATTTCATTTGAAGGATGGCGTATCGAATTTCTTTGATTTTCTCGCCCTCCATAAATGCACCGGTTATATTCAATGCCTATTCTACAAATCCATGCAAAGTTGGTCTATAAACATGGCTAAAAGTATGAGTGGCATCATTAAAATGTTTTAAAATCTCTATAATTTTTTCACAAATATTCCAAGTAGTTGGTAAAATATTACTATTTGGAATATGTTGAGCGGCAAAAGAACATAATAATTTTTTTTGATTAAGTAATTTAAAATTCTAGTTTTAATGATTACAAACATCTTTTGAAAAATATTTAGGTTGTTTACCATTTTGAATAGAAAATTTGTTCAATCTCTTGCGGTTCTAGGACGCACCCAAATATAAGAAATAACATTTTTTATTGGAGTTATAAAATAATTCGTTGCTTGTAAACCATCTTGAATATATAAATTTAAAACTTGACAAATATATCGTGCATGAAAAAAACGTCCTCCAAAATTTGGTTGACAAATTGATTTTAATTTGTAAATAGAAGAATTATTAGCTGATGCGTTATTAAATAAAATTGAAAATATTCTATAAACCAACCTATTTTTTTCTCAAATATTATGAATTATTCTACAAATGTTTGTTGCAGTATGAGGTTCATCAAAACATCTATATGCTAAAACTCTTTTTTGCATTAAAAATTTTCATCAACCCAATGACATGTAATACCCATGTATGCATGAGTTTGAGTATGATCACTCCAAATATCACTACAAATGGAAACATGTATATCATTTTCTTGAAAATATTTTAACAAATCCTTTTTTTTTTTGTTTTTTATACAATTTTAACAAATTCCTTTAAATTGTATTTCTAGAAACAGTTTTAAAAGTCAGTTGACCAAAATTTTTTAACCCATTTATTAAAACCAAGTTTTTCACCAAAACTAAATGATAAATGATCTACGGTAATTATTTTTGCTAAACTACAACTACATTCATTATGATCATAAAAAAGAAGAAGAAGAAGAAGAAGAAGAAGAAAAACCTGGTTAATTGCATTTAGTCTCTACCAAATCCCACATTGTGAGAATGTTTCAATGTAAGATGTCGTATGAATGTCTCATAGCCCCCTCCATGCTTGAACTTGTATAGCTGAGAGCAATAATTACAAGAAACGTCAAATTTATTATTACCTTTGGACGTTTTCTTAAAATGCACTTTGAAAATGTCAAAATGAGAAACTCTTCCTCCTGTTTCTCCCTCTTTGGTGGGAATTGGTAGAGTTTCACTCTCTTGTGTTCCAACATTTTCAATTTCAATATTTTCACCATTTCTATTCTCACCAAAACTTGCCATTATTTTCAAAAAAAAAATATTTTGAAAAATGTAACTCTAGTAAAAAAATACAATAACAAAATAAGTAAATTAACTATAGAAAAAAAAATCCAAGCAAAAATTTCACAAAATGAAACTTTTTGTAATAGAAAAACAAAATATACAAAATAATTGAGAGAAATATGAAATTAATAATAAATAAGAGCAATTTGAGAGTGTTAAGAATGTTGAGAGAGAGTAGAAGAGATTAAGAGAGAATTGGTGTGGAGAGAGTGGTAAGAATATTGGTATTTATAGAAGAAAAAAACAGAAATAGCCGTTGGAACCGCCGGTTCAACGGTTTTATGAATCCTGAACCAGAACCAGCCCATAAACCGTCTGTTTTTACTATGCAGTTTACGATTCTTGACCGGTTCTAGTTTTGACCGGTCTGATTTGGCCATGTCTAGATGGTACCATAAGTTTCTTTTCGCACTAAAGAAACTTCATTTGACTACCGGTGTTTGCCTTGTTAAGAAAGATACATTTCATTCAAAAACAAAGTTCACGCATTGGTTAAACATGAATTTCTCATTCTAGCTAGGCAAATGCATGCATGTAACTTTTCCAAATTATTTTTAGTATAAATGAATGCATTTAAAATATTTTTCTATAAAGTTGCTTTTTGCAATAATTAATTAGTTGCATGTGTTATAGTATATAACTCCTATTTGATTCCTTTGTTTAATTATTCTTATTATTATCTATAATACTGTTTAGTATCACAGCGTATATAAACAAGGACATTACATTCATAAACTATACTGTAATTTTGTTCTTGAATATTCACAAATCATAAACTATTTAATTTTGTGAAGTACAGAGGCCCTCAATTGTCAAGTGCGCTTATTTGTTAAATCAGTGGAACTTTGCAATAAAAATAGAAGATTGAATAGTAAACATAACAGTTTAAGATTTATGTGGTCTATAATTAAAGAAGAAAAGAAATTTGGTCGAAATTTGATAGACTTGGCACAATCTTTCAATCAAATGTTATTTTTGTCATTTTTTAAAAAGTTGCACTTGCTGACCTTTGCTACCATACAAGTGCAATGTTACTCAACTAGCGGTTTAACTAACTAACAGTATAAATAACTGTTCAAATTATTAACTTCAATATGCAACGGAAATAAACAGGAATGTGGATCTCGTGTGCCGATCTTGCGAGCAAACCACGGTCGTAGAACTGCAGTACTTGTCTTGTTCTCGGTCTAGATGTTCCATGTAAATCGATGCAGGATTCTCAGTGGGCTTGAAGAAGAATGATTTCTTTTCCTTTTAGTAAAGAAGGTCGTCGACCTCTTTCTCTATAGAGAGGATTTGTTGTCTGTATGTTGGTATGCTAAGTGGAATGGCTCTGCAGCTCTCCCTGATTAGAGTTTAGAGGGATTACATATTTACGAGCTCTTGAATAAGAATTTATAGAATCACAAGGTCCAGTTTTGAAATTTCAACCCATGCTATCCAAAATTTAAAGCGTACTATTCAACAAATAAAAATTACAAACACACGGATTTGTTTATACATTGTTTCATGTTTATATATTGATCGAAATTGATTGAATCTTATTTATAAACAATAAATAAATAAAAACATAAAAATAACATATAAACAACATATAAAAATATATAAACAAATATACACAAGAGTTTGTGAATTGAAAATTTATATCCGTGAATTTGAAAATTATAATCGTATGGACAAAATATTATAAAGTGTATTTGTAATAAATATACCCGTTAGTATAGAACAAAATTTGTAAAGTTTTTATGGTGTATGACGTAATTATCAC
Organism: Flueggea neowawraea; assembly: GCA_948243855.1. Lineage (NCBI taxonomy): Eukaryota > Viridiplantae > Streptophyta > Magnoliopsida > Malpighiales > Phyllanthaceae > Flueggea > Flueggea neowawraea. The sequence goes on along the minus strand of CAODLS011082549.1, from coordinate 23,470 downwards.
TAGAATTTAGGTGACTCCTTAAATAGTTAAATCACATGGTCTCTCTTGCACAATATGAGTTCATTCTTCTAAATTTACTCAATTGGACTTGCCAATTGGATTGGCTCACAATCCCGGTTTTCATCTTGACCGAACCGAATTTAATTCAACCCGTTATGAGTGGATTATTTTTTTTCAACACAGACATTTTATGCTTGACTAGTGTTGTGTATAGCTTGTATATTAGATGTGAGAAGAGAACTTATTGTCCCACATTGCTTAAATAAAGGAAGTTATTATACTCTATAATATGAGAAACACTTATTTAATTGATTCGAATATTAGAGGAAAAAGGTAGAGACAAACCAATTTGGCCTCAAATGTGCTTAAATATACAATTATATGTACAAATATAAAATTGGTCTAATTATAACACTTGCACTTGAAATAAGATTAAGTGCAAAATATTTTTTCTTTAATTTTTTAATTTTCGGATTTGTATGAGTGGCAGTTTTATTATAATGGGATACATCTATTGAAAATGATGTTTATTAATTGTCTACCACTTATATAAATTCGTAATTAGTGTTTAGTACCACAGTTTTAACCCTAATTTTTTCTCTCGTTCTTCTATGTTCTTCACGTTTCCAAAAACAGAAGTTCTATATTGAGATTTCCAAAAATTGTTGTTTGTTAATCTCAAATACTTTATTGTATCCTGAATGTATATTGTCTTAACCCTGCAGCAAATATAGTGGGGTAATTAATACCTTAAATATAGTGATCTTGACGCCTCAAAACCTTAATTTCATATCCATTGTTCTAACAACTAGTAGATCGCTTTACCACGTTCAAAGGCAGCAACCATCATTATATAATATAGATAGATAAATTTTACAAAAAAAAAAAGAATTCTTCAAATATGATCCACAAAATATGGTCATTTAAATGTGTTCTTTGTAAGAGTTTTATACATCCAATGGAATAATTCCCACAAGTTGCAAAGGCCTAACGAAAGTGAAGTTATTCCACATCCATACACTTTTTAATCTCACATTGACATTCCTTCTTCTTTATCTTCATTACTCCCGCTATACTATGCATAGTGCTAATAATTTTTTAAAGGAGCAACAAAATAAAAATATAAACATGCCATAGAATTTTGCTTTAGAAAATCTACATATGGTTTCAAGTTTGACAAAAGAAATATTATGGATGAAACTATGATCATTTGAAATCGGTTATCTTACCCACCAAAATAAATTGGCATTTTTATATCATACTAAATACATCTAAGATCAAATCAAATAATAAAAAGAAAGCTAAAACTAAATTACAAATTAAGCATAAGACAAGTAATTATCTAAAAATACAATTGATTCAACTTATACAACTTAATTTACCTAGATTGCGTTGTCTTTTAATTAAAATTGATTAGATGATATTATTTTATATCAGAATTTTCTTAAAGAAAAGTCAGTTTATATAAGAAAATATGTGAATATCATTATACAATTTTTTTAGGGAATGTTTCGTTCATCGTTCTACATGTAAAAGGTACATCAAGAAGGGCTCCACTGGCTGTAACATTCACTTTTATGCTCCTATACAACCGTAGGGACTTTGTTAGAGGTCGAAAATTCGATAGAAATAACTAATTATTTTGCCACTTATAATTAATTAACATTTCTTTCTAAATTAGAAAACGTAAATCATGCAGGTTTCCATTGAATATATGTAGACATGATACACTTGAGTTCTCTTTATGAACAATACAGTACCAATCAGACTCAACTATCAGGTGTAGGTGATAAATTAATAGGTTACTAGTTCAACTATCAATCATCAAATCATTGAAGATAAAAGAAAAGAAAAAAGGCCAATAAAGGGACACTGGGACAGGAACTACAATGAGAACGTGCTCTCATTAATACTAAAGTCAACTCCAGCGCTTAGATGAGAGACTCTGTAAGTAGAAGCAAATAAAATAACTCATAAAAAAAGAGCGTACATTGTGTTCACAATACAGAAACTAAAGTTAATATGTACATATGTTTGGAGTTCACCACAACTGATACGTCCTTCACTTGCAAGAAAATTTTGATATACAAACCACTGCTTGGTCTCTTTGCATTAGTCATTGCTAAGTATTATCAGCCTGGAATAGATTTTGAGAACTACTAAATTTTACCTCATCAGTGCCACCATCAAGGCTGTCTTTCGGGTTAATCGCTGCTGGTTCTGCAGAAGAGTCTTCATCTGATTTCATGTTGCCACCATTGCGGCTGTCGTTCTGGATGCAATGGATTTTGATTGCTTCCGGAGTTTTATCAGTGGGCACCTTCGCTTTGGGAGGCCTGCCTCTGCCACGGTGTTGCAATGGCTTAGTTGTATCTTGAGCAATATTTATTTTACAAGGCCTTCCTCGTCTTCGGCGCTGTGGTTGGGGCTCCTCAGGATCACAATGAGAAGAGTGTGATGACACCACTTTGGTTGTCTCTACAACAGAGATTAGTTTGCGAGGCCTTCCTCGTCCTCGACGCTTCGGTTGCTGTTGCTGCTCAAAGTGATGCTTAGAATCTGAAGAACATGAGGCACTTATGTTTGTATGCAACTCTGTTTCTTCTTTGGGCAGAATCTTGCTGCTAGAAAACTTCTGCTTCTCTGCATTAACATGTAATTCAGACAAAGCTGATGCTTCGTTCTGGTGCAAATTCGCTTCACTTCTTTGACAATAATTCAACAGTCGAGACTGATTTTGAGTTCGCACAACAAACTCATCATCTGCACCATTGGGTTGCTGTACTTGACTTAATTGTTCCAGTACTGAGGAAGCTAACGCCTTTTGTGTAGTGCCTAAGCTCAAACAATTATCTTCACCATCCTGAAACAATTGTAATTTCTGGGTTTTGACATCCGTTTGCTGTTCTTGTAGTTGTCAGTATTTCCAAATTGCCATCTGTTGCCATTTCAGCCACTGCAGCTTCTCTTCTATCGTCCCAGCAGGCAACGAGGAAACCATTGCCTGTGGTGGAACTTTTAAGCTCAAACCATAGCCTTCATCATCAGGACACGACACAAATGTCCTTGATCTGAGATCAATTTTCTGTTCTTCTTGCCTTTGTTTCTCATTCACCAAATCTTCCAATCTTTGCCATAGCTGTCCTTCAACCATCCAAGCATCAGACTTGCCCTCTCCATATGGACCCTGTTTCAGCTTCCATTGATCCTGAAAACTAAGAGTGTAAACTTTCCGAAAATTGATGCTCGAATATTTTTGTATTCATTACATATTCCACGCACATTTCCTATGGCAACAATTAACTCCATAATGCATAATACTTGGCTTGCCAATCATAAGTTAAACAAATGTCTTGTGTATTTACTAATTTATCTAATCGCTAATAATATCCTTCATGCACCACTTACAATGGCATTTCTCAATCATTCATTAGTTGTTTCATTTATTCAGTCTATGCAGAAATCATCCACATTTTCACCTCATGCTTTTAAGTGTCTACAAAATAAACAAATTACTTTTAGATCACCAAAAAAGTTCCATGCATATAGCTTGGCATATTATGATTTTACTCTCCCCATGAGAGCTTCTAATGAACTCTGTTTTTTTTTCTTTAATCTCTTCCCACTCTTTGCCACACATATAGAAGAAAATGTGTAGGTCCTTGCCAAAAAAATGAATCACTTAACAGCTATGTAAAAACACAACTTATTTGAACTACAGAGGCAGACATTTGAACATTAATACTTTTAAACAATTTGATAGTCAGTATGCAAACATACTTCGATATAATGGTCTTAACATGCTATCAATTTTCAGTCAAGAAACATGCCATAAATTCAATCCTGCGAACAAGACAAAGACAGCCAAACCTCTTGCGGCTTTTTGATTGCCACATTCTGCTGCAATTCTGCTTCATTTTCATCTTCGAGCATATGAATGTGCTCTTCTGCATTAGCTTCAATCTGCTGCTCTGACAAATTCCAATCTGGCTCTTTACACAACCTGCCTCTTCGGCCTCACCTCTTCCCAGATGCCATTGTTTTTGTCAGTCCAAAATTACCATATGTAACCAGAAGCTCGTACCGCCCACCATTCATACATTTTATGTTCCCATTAATATAAAGCTTCCTCAAATGATGACTCAAAAACCTCTCATGCCCCCATGGAAGTCATTGTACTCTCTTTTGATAAATGCAGATATTGCCTCCTTGTTTGAACCATTTTTCTCTTTCAATTCTTCAATTGCCCTCAATATCATCTTTAAGATCAGGACAAATAATTGCCTATTAATTAGAACATGCAATAACCACAAATGATAATAGTACTGCTTTCACATTCACTTAAACTAACACTTCAATCATGAATTTGCTTTGATTAGCTAAAATCAAAGAAAAATATGCTAACAGAGATGGCAATAAAAAACTAAGATTTCTGATCATTTTTCTTTTAATTTATTACATGCCTTTGATTAATCAAGCATTTTAATGATAAAATCTTTAATTGCATGTTGAAGAACTCTCGCTATTTTTGGTCAAAAACAGATAGCCGTACTTCAAAGGAATCACAATCCTGTTTAGATTTTCGTAAAACCAAATAAATAAACCAAGAAAAGCGCTTAAAGAATGTTGAAAAGAAAGAACATTTCAATCTTGAAAAAGCCCAGAAACCAAAAAGGGAATGATTCATTTGAACTTACAGAGGCATAAGGAGGATGAGTAGGGGTGTGGAAGCTTTGTGGGAAAACTTGCTGCAACTGTTCTGCAACTTGGATACTGATCACAAGTGGCACTGCAATGCTACCAGCACCAGAAACAGGAGGGTTTGTGGTTGCAGCAAGATTTGCAGGAACAGAATGTTTGAGCATTTTCAGTATTCTCTCATCTCTCTGGTCATGCATGGTGGTAGAGGTTTGTGGGCTTTGATGGGAAGGCGGAAGTGGTTTCTGTTCTTCCATATTTGTTTGGAAAATTCTTGTCTAAACTTGGTGTTGCATGCTAAACTTGGTGTTGCACGTACCGATATGTATTAAGTGAATTGACAGTTGAGCAGTGTATAAAGTTTGGCGTTAGCACTAAATGTTTTTGTGCCGCCGCAGAATACCAGGCAGACCCGCCCAGAATACCAGGCAGACCCGCTAGAATTTTCCTATTTATTTTTTAGATTTGTTGTTAGATGAAAATGAGTTAATAGAAGGTGCATGCAGGAGTAACAATATTGTTTAGATTAAGAAAAAATATTATGATAATTTCTTGTAATAGTGGCTGGTGGATTTGAGTCGGATATTTATGATTTCAAGAATGGTTCTATTTTTTTTTCTTTGTTAAAAAAGAGATGGAGTTTTGGACATTAGGCGCAGGCCTGGTGACTTAAACTAACATCAAATAGTTTTATTTATTGTTTTCCACAACTAAGGTTGCAAGAAACTCGTACATGTTTTATTTATTAAGTTGAAACATACTATAGTTAATAATATTATATTATATCTTAATATCGTATATTAATAAAGAAAACTTGTAGGAAAAAAATTATTCATTAAGCAAAAGATTGAGAGAAGTTAAATCAAGAAATATTAGTAAACTAGATGCCAGAAAAAAAGTCTTTCTAAAAGATATATTCTGATATTGTTGGAAATTTTTTTGGGAGCAGAAGCGAGTTGAAAATAATTATCTTGAGCGGAAGTTTGTTGAGGCGAGAAGAAAACAACACAATCAATTTATAATGGTTTGGTCAACAATGTCTATGTCCACTGTCTAAGTTTTTCACTTAGGATTTTCTAATTCACTATTCGACGACTGATTGTGGCTCTATCCAACAAAGTCAATATACTAAGGTTAATTACGGTTCACACCTCTAAGGTCAACAAAAGGTTGATTCCAACCCACACTTCTAAAACCTAAACAAGGTTGATTTCTCTCAAGGTTCACACCTCTAAAACCCTTACAATGTTGTTTCCTAAACTCATAACAAACCTTTCTAAAATCTAAAGTGTGTACAAAATGTTTAAAATGAAAACTATGTGCTAGAGTTGAATGTGTGAACTTGATGCTCTTTGGTTTGCTCTCTAACTTAATCTTTTGTGTTTCGAGATGAAAGGAATGATGGAAGTGTTTGGATCTTAATAGCAAAACCTTTGGAGTTATTGTACTAACCATTGGAGTATAGTCATTTCTATTTAAGTTGTTTGGAGACATCTTACGCACGTCCTTGTGTATGTAAATCTTAATTTACGTACGTAACTCTTTCTGTTGCATACGTAACACCTGAAATTCGACCGTTTCATTCAATCATTTCAAATATCTTCTTCAACAGTCAAAACATCTTTGTTTTTTCGTTATTCATAAGGTATGTAACACCTTGACTTGCGTACATAACACTCTTCTTACGTACATAATTTGATCTTTGCGTTCGTAAACCTTGGTCCAGAATAATCCAATAGCTTCTATTTGCAACTCCAATCCGTCTTACGCGCGTAACTCTAAGTCTTGCATGCCTAAAATGGCTATTTCAGCTTTTTCACTTTTTGTTTATTATCATAACATAAAAAAATCTTAATGCTTATCACTTATGATCCAACAAAAATATAGCTTTCATGTTTACGCCTTAAAAAAAGTTTTTAAAAAATAACTTACTAAGAGATCTCTAATTTATTTATGGGTAATATATATAAGAAGGCTCAGCTTACTCTTTTAAACTTATTTTTGATCATTACTATTCATTATATTTGAATTTAATGATGATAATTAGATTTAAAAAAATAAATTAAATCAATCATTAAATTTAAAAACAATAGATGGTGAAAATTGAGTAAATTCAAAAAAATTACCTTTAAAGTTAAACCCTCCCTATATATATATATATATATATATATATATATATATATATATATATATATCCCATTTGATTTAAAAGCAATGGATGATGAACATCAAAAGTAAGTTTAAAAAACTTACTCTTAGAGTAAAGTGAGCCCTTCCTTTATATATATATTATTTCCATCCATTGCAAGCTTAAGAAACACAAATATTATCAATATGTCAACATTGCAACCATAAGTGTTCTACCTAATTAATAAGCACCGGTATTATACCACTATAATCTCTTTTTTCTACTATAATTTTTTCAAAAAAGAAAAAATCTTCTTCCCCTTAATTTTATCATTAATACAAAAATCAGACCACTTGCACAAAACCATGGAAATTGATTGCATACTTTTATTACAATTAAGCAACTTCCGAAAATATGAAAGCCTAACTGCCATATCCATTCATTTACAGAGGAAAAAAAAAGCAAAGAGTCAGATTCATTACTGTAAGACCCTTGTAGTACCTACAATAGCGTACTCTAGAAGAAGCATTCACCACTTTGCTGATTTACATCTTGCAGCTATTCCATTTTCATTTAAGTAAGGCCTGAAGGTTTTCATGACTTCCTCATATGTTGGCCTCTTGTAATCCACTGCCTGGAAAAATGTTACTAGGTTTAATTAGCAAGGTTTCAAGAAGTATGCAGCATGGTTTTGATGATAAGCTGAGGATTTGTCTGTCTTACCTGCTCAACAACTTCGTCGGGACTCGCCCATTTCCACTCTGAAAACTCTGGTTCTGCTTCACCATTTGCTAAGTTGATTTCACTTTCATCTTTCGTGAACCTCATAAGAAACCTGTTACAGAACTCAGTTTCAGAATCAAATTATACATAAAAATAAAACAACAGAACAAACTGCGACTTACTTGTTTCAAATCAGTTCGATCTTAGTTAGAAAGTGTATGTAAATCGAACAACAGCTAACTTATGATGTGATTCTTGTAATTTTATAGAGAAGGCACAGATGATGTTCGGATGTTTACTAAAGTTGTTCTTCACTATTATGTTCAAAATTGAAGAACAAGCTTGAGAAAGCCAAAAGTGATCTTTAATCACTAAATCCAGAATGCGCCAGAGATAACGATTGGCATCTTCAGTCACTGCTCAGATTCGACAAAAATATCTATTGATTGCTCATCCGCATAGATGATGAAAACCTTTGTTATTTCTTCAAGAAGCAATGGTGTTTTGCAAAGATGACAGAGAACTGAATAGATATGTTAACTGGGACAAAATATCCTTTCATCTTTTGCCTTATGTTCTTTCATTTACGAACATGGAATTGACCAGTTCTAATTCTAATTTCTCAACAAGCTAAATCTATAGCTTCAATTCCGTTCTTTTGCACTGATTTGATGCAACTGCATCAAATATCCACATGTTGATCTTTTAGTCAATGCTCTACTAGTAAAATCAAAGAATGAAGTGAAAAAAGAAAAATCACTGATGAAACTAAAGGCAGGTGAGCCAAAAGTTGCCAAAATGAATCAGAAACGTATTAGCAAAATACGGCAAGGGGAATGACATGGAAGATGAAATATGTCTTGCATTTCACAGATGCACAAGGGCATATCCACTTCACATAATCTAGTAGTGAGATACGCACCACTTTTGCGCTTGTCCATGCCATTCACATTGACCTCCCCAAAGACGATTTACTTTCACCTTGACAGCAGGGGGGAAGTCATAAGTCAACCAATTCGGGACCTGCAAAAGCACACACAACAAATTAAGCTATTGCAAAATCAATATTTATGTTCAAAGCTGCAGAAAAAAGGATGCCATTCCATTAACTTTTTCACCATAATAAAAATCGACATCATAATTAATTAACTAGTTTAAAATTGTAAGAGATTGAGTGTACATTTCACAAACCTCAGCGATAACTTCTGCAGAAACTACTCCAGTTTCTTCCCGTAATTCCCTGATGGCTGCAGATATAGGCTCTTCACCGTCTTCAATACCCCCCTAAAGCAATCAAAATAAGGGAAAAAGTTAAGCAGACAGGGTTCACACCATAGCTAGATGCTAAGAGACAACTGTTCAATTCCATCACAGCTGCTAATACACATAACTTCTACTTCATAGACTTCTAAAATTAAGACTGGTCTAAGAGAACTTCGTTAGTAATCCAGAGTACTCAACGAACAGCAACAATGGGAATACATATGAGCATTATGACGAAACTCATATAGGTAAAATCTACGATTTGATCAGTTGAATTAATTCACCAGCATGGAGTAAAAGTAGAGCAAATCAATTATTCAACTAATGTAACTTCATTCCTACTTTAAGCAGTTGATATCATTTTGATAAACAAATGCAAGCAACAAACTGAAAGAGGAGAAAAAAAAAACAGCCAAGGAATTGGCACCTGAGGCATCTGCCATGCTCCAGGAACATTCAATCTAGAAGCCACAAAAACCTGCAAAAAGAGACAACACATCCATTATCATCTGAATCTTTATTAAGATGATCACATGAAAACTAGAACTAATTGTCAATCAACTGTTCTCATTCAAAAGGAATAGAAAAAACTGAAGAAAAAAAGTCAAGCTTTATCTCCTGTTCTCATTAAGAAAGAAAAAAAAAAAGGCAAGTGAAAATGAAAGAGGGTCAAAAACATCTACTTTTTTTCCCTCTAGACTAGTCCACAACATTTAATTGTCAATCATCCACACCAGTCTCAGTCCCGGGGAAAAAAAAAGAAAGAAGAAAACTCAACCAAAAAAATCAAACTTCCCCTTCAATTATGCACAAAGTTGGTTGTTTCCAGGTTGATTCGCCAACAGCAATTGATTTATCGACATAACAGATTTCAACTTAATTCAAACATTAGCAATTAATATTTGCAGAGCTATCACCATTACTAACACTTGATCCAAATCAGCACTCAACACCAGTAAAACATCATAAACTTCAAATCAACTCGGGAACAAAGGAAGCCAAGTTAAAACAAGTAACTACGTAAATTAATCAACTTTTAAGTAAAACAGAAGAAAAGAAAACATGGGTTGGTTGAAAGTAGCCATCTTTAGTTAATTCTGACCTTCTTGTCAGAATTGATGAGACAGACGCCAACGTTGGGACGATACCCAGAAGGCAGACCATCCATTTGCAGCTTTTTCTTTTTCTGCAACTTATTACTCCTCGGAGAGAGTTAATGCTGTATATGGTAGTTGATCTTGAAGTGAGTTATGTATGTGTCTGTGTTTGATGATTGATGATGAAATGTATCTTGAAGTGACTATGAGGGGAGAGAGATTGATAGAGGGCTAGAGAGAGAGAGAAAGGGGTTTTATGGGAATGGGTGACGCTGACTATGACAAATGGCTGACTCTTTTTTAAGAAAGAGACAGAGAAGCAAAAAATAGTTTGAAGATTCGTGACTCTTATCCTGCGCACACCCTCTCCACTTCCAGGTTCTTTTTGGATGGGAAGAGCAGCGCCAAAGCATGGGGGCCAGGTATCCAGTGTGCGTGAATCTATAGTTCTTTGTTATGAGGTCCTATTCTCATTGGTTAAAATTGGTCAGCATTTCCATTAGTCAAACTTATCAATAGACAGCTAGCCTAAGCCGATTTAAATACAAGCTAATCTGTATGAATTTTTGTAAATTAAAATATTATAAATGAGCAATTATTTATATTTGTAATTATGAATTGCTGTTTTAGTTGAAAATATATATTTTTAGAAAAAATTTATCATATTTTTCAACTTGATCAAAACTTGGAAAGCTCAAATATCAACTAACTAACCATTAATTATTCCCTAGTGTCCCCATCTCTTTTTTTCAAGAAGTAGTTTCATTCCTTTGAAGACTATTTTTATACATCTTTTTAGAATTTTGACAAATGATAAAACAATTACTCATTTGTTATAGATTAGAGTCTCATAAAGGAGATTCATTTTTATAATTTTTTATTTTTTTTGAAATATTTCTATTTTGTCCATGTTCAATGTCTAGAAGACTTCATGATTTTATGTGTAAACTCAGTTACGAATCCAAAACAAAATTTAAGTGGGCCTAATAACAAATAAAATAGTATTTTATAGTTAGTAAAAACCACATGTTATATATAATGTATCAATTTTTCATATAATATTATAAAATACCTATAATATATCCTAAATAAACTACAAATAAATCATATATATGTATTATATTTTACAAGACCACATAATCGAGTAGACTCACAGACCATGTCGAACCTTCTAGGTCCGCCTCTGTTTAAATCTGGCTTGGTAAGTATGAGTTGCTTATTAAATATTAATGCATTTGTCATATTTTTTACTCCTTTAAAATAGAAAGAAATAAAACATTAGGTTTAATAATATATAATATCAATATATTTAGACACTTATAAGTCTTTTTCTATGTTAATTTGAGATTAGATAAACTACTTCAAAAAAAATTATATTGATAGTCATCTTTCTAGTGAACAGTAAGAAACATTTTTTACTCTGTACCAAAAGAAAAAAAAAACAGGTGTATGAGGAGCAAAAATTTGCAGTAAAATTCCAAAAGTAGGGGTCAAACAAGAGATAAGAATCAGTATAAGCGTACGTGGGTGTGGGCGCAGACAATGAAAACCCGGTGGAGGCGCAGGATAGCAAGTACCGGAGTGGGGCCATGTGATCAAGTGAACACGCGGAGAAGACAATAAGTGAAAAGTCCACTAACTGACAAAAATCTCAAACATAAAGTTAATGGGAGAGAGAAGGCGTTGACTTTAACTACATCTCTATCTATGTATATATCTTTTATTAATAAATAAATAGACAATTAATTAAATATTATTTATCCCTATATATGGAGAGAGAATTTGTGAGGAAAGTAAAGTGGAAGAAGCATCTTTAGTTAATGATGATCTATATTAATTATTAATCATAATCATAGTACGGAGAAAAAGTGGGAAATATTAAATTCATAAAAATGAAAGTAAAAAGGCTAGGAATATTGAATTATTAAGGATGGAACTTGGAAAAACAAAGCTTGTCTTTTGCTTTATTATTGCTTTGGTACCCAAAAAAAAAAAGAAAAAGATTATTCTTCCTTGCTTTGGATGCTTCTAGTTTATGGGCTTTTGGCTTGAATCATGAGAAATTACGGCCCATGGTCTCTTTGACATTGTAAATTGTGCTAATTATACATATTTTTCATTTTTTTGCCACTATGTTTAAAAATGTAAATACATATTCTAATTCTACATAAATATCAATTTGTATGTTTATTTTTAAAAAATATGACAAATTTTGAAATTAGATTTTAAAAATGTCACATTGATTTTTATATAAATTTTAATTTTTTATTTTATTTTTAAAATTTTTTCTCTCTCAGTCTCTCTCTCATCCAACCCCCCCAAAAACCCTAACCACCCCGCTGCTCCCACTGTCTTCCTTCGCTTCTCCCACCCTCTTACGTCACTTCTCCTTCTCTCTCTAGTCTCACGCTCTCTTCTCTCTCTTCGTCCGCCTCTCCTCTCTCAATCGTCGGAAGCTTGTAGTCGATCTCCACTGGTCGATCTGCTTGTTTGCCTCACTTTACGATTAGTCCTTGAGCGACGACGGCGACTTGACTTGTCGTCTCGGCCCCATCTCGCGTCGGTCTCGACAGACGACGCCGTGATTTCGCCTCGACGACGACTCGATCTCGATGTACGACGACACCTCGATCTTGACAGACGACGACAAATAGCGGCGGCTTTTGCTAGTCTGCGGGTTGACAACGGGCTCCATCTGATCTATTAGGGTTTTTAGTTTTTCATTATTTACAATTATTCTCTAATTTTTAAAACTATTAAAATCTTATTATATTTCAGTTTTGCAATAATTGTTCTATTATTGTTAAAAGTAAAAAATAATTTAGCTTTGTTTGGTTATATTGTTGTTATTGATTAGATAAAAAAATTATATTAATTTTGTGCAGTTGACGATATTTATAATTTCTTAAATAATTAAAAAACTATTAGAATTTTAAAAAAAATATGAATTCTGTATTCTATTTGTGAACCGTTTTGAACCTTTTAAAATAATTCATAACGGTTTACAATGTAATATACACTATTTTGTGAACTATTGTTAACGCTAAAAGTTTAAAAAATTATTTAGAATTAAAAAATAAGAACTGTGTACTCTATTTGTGAACTGTTGTAAACCATTTAAAATAGTTCACAATGGTTCACAATAATATACAATATAATGTATACTATTTTGTGAACCATTGCGAACGTCAAAATCTACTTTGAAAAAAAAATATTTTTTGAAGAAAAAATTCTTTTAAAATTTATAAAAAAATAATTAAAAAATTATTTATATTTAAAAAGATATGAATTTTGTACCTTATTGTGAACCATTATAAGCCGTTGTGAATTATTTAAAATGGTTCACAATAATATACAATATAATGTATACTATTTTGTGAACCATTGTGAACGTCAAAATCGTCCTTAGAAAAAAAATATTTTTTGAAGAAAAAAATTGTTTAAAATTTCTAAAAAAACAATTAAAAAAATTATTTACACTTTTTTTGAAAATATGAACCGTGTACCCTATTGTGAACCATTGTGAACCAAAAAACACAATCTGGATTAAAAATATTAATTCAATTTCTCACGAAAAAAATTAATTTCTTGCAAAAAAGTTAATTTCTCGAAAATACGATAATATCTTGCGGGTTTTATAAAAAAAATGACATTTTTGATATATGATAAATATAAGATGACATTCTCAATTATTGTAAGCTTATATGTTATTTTTAAAAAAATGACATTGGTTTTTAGTATAAATGTGTTGTTTTTCCTTGTAAATTCGCCTCTTAGGACACAAATATCAAATTTTACATTTACATATCCCTTCTATTTTTTTAGCAAAAAAAGATGATATTTCATTAAGTATTATTAGTAACTTCTAATTGTGTAGGAGAAATACGGTGATTATAAAAATGAATCTCATTATAATACAATAAATTTAACAAAAAACGCAGAAAAGAAATGAAATCATGAGTCCCAAAAGTCTAAGATAAACTGTCCTTAACAAGTCCGTCAGCACAGCTATTATTCTCTCTCGGAATGTGATTAAGAGAACTACCAGTCGAGTTACGAAGCTGCCGGATCCGTAAAATAATAGATTGATGAAGACCAGCCCATTGCGATACCGAATTGAAGATGTCCACGGCTAACTTGGAAACTGATTCTATTAAAACGCACCATCCCTCCTCTAGAATCATATTTAAATTAATTTATTGTTGACATGCGTATTAAATTTGAGTTAAGTAATGAATTTAACCTAAACTTTGAGAGTTATATCAAATTTAGTATTTTCTTTCAAAAATATCACATAAATTTTTGGACTTTGGCTTTTGTATCAAATCTAGCATGCCGTTAAAAAACCGTCCATTTTATCCGTTAATGTTGATATGACATGTTAAACTGGAACAATTGCGGCACATAATCTTGTGTTGCAAATGACGTGTCAAGACTTAAAAATCAGATAGAAAACTAAAAAACAACGTCGTTTTCTTTATACTTTAAATGAAAGAATAGGCTAAATTTGATACAAATCTCAAAATTTATGTTATTTACATTAATTAACATAAAATAAATTATATATCTTCTTTGACATGTGCAATGTTTAATTTATGTATTAGTGTAGTATAAAAATTATGAATTATATAGCAAATTAGGTTTATAAAACTTATAATTACGAGGGATCATAGTATTTTTTGTACCACATGGATTTGAATGTGATTTCCTTTACTCGATCAGGTTTGGGTTCGGGTTATGGGGTTTATTATGGTATTTTAGGTTTGAGTATGGGGTGCCATCCCAACCCAAAATTCATTAGAACTCTTTTTTTTTTGCCTATTTTTTCCTTGCTTGAGAAAAAGGAGGATAATTGGCGATTTATAGGAACTTGACCGCTAAATGTGAACATATGAATTTTCCTCCACCTCAAAATGTTCGAAGATAGAAGGAGCCCTAAAATCCATTTTTGGAATGATACTTCAATTACTTTATAAAAAGAGTTAATTATGCCAGTAACCCAAATTAAACTTTAAAATTTGACAAATAAAACCCAAAATTTTGTAATTAGAATAGTGCTAATTTTTTACTATTTCACTTTTTCAGCTGCCATTTTTTCAAATTTTCATTGAAAAATACCATATTTAGTCAAATAAAACTTAATGCGGTCTGTCGCCCTCCCATCCTCCGTCACTTCTCCTTCTCTCTCTAGCCTCTTCTCTCTCTTCGTCAGCTTCCTCTCTCGCTGGTCTCCTTTCCCCGGCGCTTAGAGTAGTCTCCATCATCTCGGCTCGTGTTGTCTCCTTGTCACTCTCTCCCTCATTGTTTCCTTTTCCAGATCTGGTTTCCTTCGTTTCATCGTCTCTATTCGTCGTCCTCTCTTTTTGGTTCTCAAATCTGCTCGTAGTCCTCTCCGCGTCATCCTCTATGTTTTCTCTCAGTGTCTTCTAGTTCTCTCAGTCGTGTCTCATGCCTCCTCTGTTCTTCGTCTCGAGCCGGCGACGGTTTGCGATGTGGCGCGACAACAGCGGTGTGGGGCGGCGCCTAGGGTTCCAAAACCCTAGTTGTTGCATTTTTTATTTTTTTCTTCAAAATTACGCAAATATACTTGATTTTTTAAAAATTAGAAAAAATATTTTTTATTCATTATTTAATGTGAAAAACATTTTAATTGTGTTTGTGTTAGCTTGTTTTTAATGACTTTGGTTGATTTGTGTGAATTATATTAATTTTATGTAGGATGGATACATGTGAAGATTCACGGATACATTTGGAGACTCGCGGATATATTTGGATACACGCGGATACATTTGGATACGTTCGTAAATCATTGGACACCAAATTAATTTTTGCTACATAAAACAAAACAAAACTAATAAACATAAATAAATAATTTAAGAAATACAAAATATTACACAAAATTATATAAAAATTAAAATTTGGATACATTGAACACTATAAGAAAATATAAAAATTTGAGATTTAGATACATTTTAGGAATATCAAAAAAATTTGTAAAAAATATATTAAAAATTATAATTTAGAGACATTTAACTTAAAAAATATTATATAAAATTTTTATTAAATCTAATTTTATATAAAAATTGTGATTTGGAGACATTTAGATACCACCAGATACATTATGAAAATTAAATTTTTTTCTCTCTTCGTATTTACTTTTTTGCAAAAAACTTATTTTTTCGTGAAAATGTCTCAATTTTTCTCAAAAACATCTCAAATTCTAGATTAATTTATCAGTCAATTAAAAATATAATATTCTTATAAAATGTTTCACGTGTATTTTTATTGTTTATTTTTTGCCAAATCACATACAATACCGTATTTTCTTTCTTTATTATCTCCGGAAAACTTTCAATTTTGATATTTTCTATCGGACACTTCCAACTTTCGGCATGATGTTTTCAACTTCTGGCGCACTTTCTATACAATTTCCAGCACGGAGTTTTTTACCTCGAGCTCCGTGCTACTCTTTTAACTTTTGTCCATTCTCTCTCATTTATTTTTCTTCTCTCTCTCCTCTATGTTCTCATTCGTCTTTTCTATCTCATTTGGCTCTTCTCTCTCACTTGCACTCTCTCTCTTCTCTCTCCTCTATAGCTTATGGGTCCATTGCTATGGTTGTTCTCTCTCTCACCATCTCTTGTATTTCTTCTTCTCTATGGCAAGTTTGCATCTCTTGCGCTCTTTCTTCCTCCAATCTCCGCTGTATTCGTTCTTCCTCCAATCTCCGCTTTGTCGCATCCCATCTTCCTCATTGGTTTCCTGTGTTTGTCACCATGGCTCTGTACGGAGGAGGTTGGGAAATGGGGTAGACGGTTCTCTAGTGGGTTTAATACAAGAATAAACTAATTCAAGAAGGAGATGGAGAGATGCAGGGATGCCAGAAGTATTTATATGGTGAAGCGATATAGGAAGGCTGGGAATAATTTTTTTGGGGTCATCAAGCAGCGGGAAGTGTTCTGGAGGCAGCGGGCGAAAGCTCACTGGTTGAAGGATGGTGATTGCAATTCTAAGTAATTCCATGCCTATGCTTCTGCGAGGAGGAGACACAATAGAATCGAGTATCTGGTGTATGATGGCGGTGTCAGGAAGGGATGGGGGAGTGGGCATGAAGACCTCATTGATAATTATTTTCAAGAACTATTTTCTTCTGCAGGTTGTGTGGCGGATGAAATTCTAGGCTGTGTTGATCATGTTGTGAATGATGATTTGCGAATGATGTTAGATGCCCCGTTTTGCAAAAAGAATATGGAGGCGCTGTTTTCAATGAATCCCGACAAAGTTCCCGGACTGGACGGATTGAACCCGGGTTTTTACCAAAGATTCTGGAGTATTATTGGCGATGAGGTGGCTGGGTTCTGCCTCGAAGTACTCGATCGTGGCTCCATCCCTGAAAACTTGGGGGAAATTCTGGTTGTTCTTATTCCTAAGGTGGAACAAGCTCGCAAGATTGCATACTTTAGACTGATTTCTCTTTGTCAAGTCCTGTATAAGATTGTCGCGAAGATGTTGGCGAACAGATTGAAGTTGGCTTTGGGCCACCTAGTCTCGGATTCGCAGAGTACCTTTATACCAGGGAGACTGATCTCTGATAATATTTTGGTCTCGTTTGAAATTCAACACTGTTTAAAGACGAAGACCGTGGGGGAAAAGGGGTTTGCCTCGCTCAAGATCGACATGAGCAAGGCGTACGATAGAATCGAGTGGGAGTATCTCCGTAAGATGCTGTTGAAAATGGGGTTGGGGGAGAAATGGGTGGGTCTGGTAATGAGTTGTGTCCCTCGGCGAAACTATGGATAAATACGAATGGTGGGGTGCTTGGTCCAGTTGCCCCATTGAGGGGTCTTCGTCAGGGGGATCCTCTCTCCCACTATTTATTTATATTGTGCTCGGAGGGTCTCTCTGCATTGATAATAGCTAGAGAGGGAGCCAGGCGTATCCATGGCTGCAGAGTGGCTAGAACTGCCCCGGCTATTACTCACCTATTTTTCGCTGACGACAGTTGACTATTCTTTCAGGCTTGCTCTGCTGAGGCGGCGGCTGTTAAAAAGGTTCTTGATATTTATTAAAGGGCGTCGGGACAACGTATTAACCTCAACAAATCTGGGGTTAAATTCAACAGGAATTGTAATTCAGCCATTAAGAGTAAGGTTGCCAATATCCTTGGAGTTAGAGAGGCAGACAGTTTTGATAAATATTTGGGCCTTCCGGCTGAGGTTGGTAGAGACAAGCGCTAGGTCTTCTCGTACATAAAGGACAGGCTGTGGAAGACGGTGAATGGCTGGAATGACAGACTTTTATCTAAGGCTGGTAGGGAAGTGTTAATTCGGAGTGTGGGGATGTCGATTCCGAGTTACGTCTCAGGTATTTTTCTGCTGCCTATGAGTTTGTGTGCGGATATTGAGAAAATACTGAATGGATTCTGGTGGAGGTCTAGTAGTGGTAGTGGGATTCGTTGGATGGGATGGGACAAGCTTTGCGTCCCAAAGAGCTTGAGAGGACTTGGGTTTAAGAGGTTTAGGGAGTTGAACCTAGCTTTTATTGGGAAGATTGCGTGGAGGATTGTGTCTGTGCCTAATGCTTTGGCATCGAAGGTGTTGAAGGCCAAGTATTTCCCCAATTCTGTTTTTTTTTTTTTCAGGCCGGCTTGGGCGCAGGCCGAGCTTTACGTGGCGGGGCATTGTTGAAGTCCAGGGGATGTTGTAGAGGGGTTTTAGATGGAGAGTGGGAAATGGGGAGTTTGTTGTAATATGGCGTGATGCTTGGTTATATGACAATGATAACCCTTATGTATCTTCAGATTTAACGCCGGTTTTAAGGGAAGCTTGTGTTGCCGAGTTAATTCAAAGGGGCAGATGGGATAGTGATAAAGTTCGTAGAACTTTTAATACGAGGGATAGTCAACTTATTCTTTCTATCCCTCTGAGTATCCAAAATATCTGTGATAGCTTGTGTTGCAGATTTGAAGGGAACGGCTGCTACTCTGTTAAGTCGACATATCGGGCGTTGGTGGGGGACTTCACGGCTGCCTCCAATGATTCTTCAAGTGTATGGAGATGTCTCTGGAGGTTGAACATTCCTGGACAAGTCAGAAACCTGGTGTGGAGGGCGCTCAAAGATGTCCTTCCTACTAAGGCGCGTCTAACTCAAAAAGCGGTGTTAATTTCAAATACTTGCGATGTTTGTGGATTGGAGGCGAAGTCAAATCTGCATTGCTTTCGGGATTGTCCCTATTCTAGGTTGGTTTGGATATTGTCGGGATTGAATGTTGACTGTTGTGTTGGAAATTCCTTTTTTGACTGGTTTAAGGCCGTGGCCAAGGTGTTGGTGGGACGAGATTTGGAGTGGTTCTGTTGGCTTTGCTGGGTAGTTTGGAAAAATAGAAATGAGGTGGTTTGGCATAATTGTTTCAAGACCCCTGATGGTGCGGTTAGGATTTGCTCTTTGAAAAGGAGAGTGGGTGGAAGCCCAGTGTGGAGTGAGTAGCAGTTGTTCCTCTCGAAGCAGTGGGAGTCGGAGAGGCAGTGCAGAGTGGTGCCCCCTGGTGATAATATGCTGAAAGTGAATACCGATGTTGCATGTTTCTATGAGGAAAGGATGACCACATTGTGTGGGGTTTGCAGAAACTCGCAGGGTGCTATTGTTGGTGTATTCACAAATTGCTTGCCTTACCTGGTGGAACCAAAGGTGGCAGAAGCGGTTTGCATTAGGGAGGTTCTCAGCTGGATTAAGGAATTGAACCTGAAGAGGGTTGTAATTGCATCAGATGCTCTTGTTTCGGTTGAAGCTATTGGCATTACTGCCATAGATAATTCGTATTTTGGGGTGGTGATTTCGGATTGTAAGGTCCTGTTGTCGTCCATTGAGTCTGGTAGTATTATTTTTGAACAACGTTTGTCAAATGTATTGGCTCATAGGTTAGCGAGGGCAGCGGTCCGTCTGTCGGACTATGCTGTGTTTGGAGGCCCTTTTGATTTTCTGTTGTCTTCTGCCTTGTACTCTATTGTTCATTTAGTTGAGTAATGAAATTGGGTTATTCCACTTCAAAAAATAAATAAATAAACCCAAAAAAACAAAACTGAAAATGAGAAGGGGAGAGGAGGAAAACAAGCGGGAGGGAGCGACAGCGTACACTTGCTTGCAAGCAAAGTAAGAATTACAATTTTTGAAACGTTTATAATACAATTACGGTATATATAATTATAATACTACATCAATAATATGAAATTAATTTTTTTAATTTTTATATTATATATAATAAATTTATAATAATATATAATAATAAAATAGTATAGCATAATTATGATATAACTAAGACGAATTACTACCTCTAAAGCAAAGTGGGTGAGGAGAGAAAAATTAGAAAAGCCATGGAAGAACCAAAACAAAACCGATTCTCCCCACTCCTCTCTTCTTCTCTTCACTTCCATCCCTTTCCATCACTAAAGCCAACAAACTGCATAATTAATTAATTAATTAATTCATCGTCATCGTCATCTTGCGAAGGCCGAGGAGGAGGAGGAGGATCAGTTACAGTTCTTTCTTTTCAATTTCTTCGAATTAATTTATACAAATAATTGAGAAATGGAAGACGACCTCGTTCAGCGACTTCTCCAAGAAGGAGGCCGCGATTATTTCCAGCAACAGCCTTCCACTTCCTCTTCTATCTTGCAATCCCTCCCTCTCCACGCGGTTTGCTCTCTCTTCTCGTCCGTATACGTATAGTTATATGTATTTTTATGCATAAGTGTATATGTTTGATTAAATTCGTCGTAGTGTGATTTGAATTTGATATGGTGCAGTCGTTTGATCGCGGATATTACTTGTTAGTGAAGTCGATTCAGGAACTTAGAGAGAAGAAGGAAGGACTTGTTACTGTCCGCATTGGCGGGCCCAGTGGTTCCGGTAAAACCAGGTAGTTTAATTAAGTTTCTTGAAACGAGTTTAGTTGTCGTTTGGTGGTTTTTCTGAATGTGGAAACTGTATTGAGGAATTGCTTTCTCTTTTTGTTGTTTATAAAAGCTTAGCAGAGAAGGTTGCATCCGTGATTGGTTGCACGGTTATATCTATGGAGAATTATCGAGTGGGATTTGATGAGGGAAATGATTTGGATACAATTGATTTTGATGCACTAGTCCAAAATCTAGAGGTTTGTATTTGGATTTTATCTTTGGTTTTTGTATGAACAGGGAATTGTTTATTGAATCTGAAACTTTCTGCGAATTGTGTAAAGGAAGGGCATTTTCTTGAATTAGTGTGCAGTTGATTTGTTTGTGTTTATAGAGGTTTTGTAGTCCAAATCTGGTTCTTTGCATTCGTTTTCTAATTTTGGCTTCTGTCTGAACAAGGAATTGTTTATTGAACCCGAAACATGCTGTAGGTTATGCAAAGGAATGCCATTTTCTTGAAATTCTGTGCAGTTGTTCTTTTTTGAGTTCAATGTTTTAACAGTTTTTGTGTTGACAATAGGACTTGACAAAGTGTAAAAGTACTTCAATTCCGGTGTTTGATTACCAAAAAAAGAGGCGTGTTGGTTCAAAAGTGATCAAAGGTTCTTCTTCTGGAGTGGTAAGCGAGTTTTGCTTAAAATAGTACACTGATTTATGATGGTTTCGATGTTGATTGATACTTTACACTCCGTTTCTTAGGTAATAGTTGATGGTACCTATGCATTACATGCAAAACTTCGTTCTTTGCTGGATATTCGGGTTGCTGTGGTAATTTTCCAGTACTCAGGAGTCACATTTTTCTAACTTTAAGTCTTTTATGAACATACTCATGATGAGTTTTAAATAAACTTAATGGATCAGGTTGGTGGAGTTCATTTTAGTCTTCTGTCCAAAGTTCGATATGATATTGGAGATTCTTGTTCACTGGATATCCTGATTGACAGTATTTTCCCTTTGTTTAGAAAACACATTGAGCCAGACCTCCATCATGCACAGGTTGGTGGTGTTTCTATGTCATTGGCTTTGAATTTTACAGTTTCAGTTGTTAATACTGAAGGTCCTTCTGCAGATTAGGATAAACAACAGCTTTGTTTCATCATTTAGAGAAGCAATATACAAACTGAAATGCAGAAGTGAGGTTTGTATGCATTCTGTAGTTTTTTATACATTTTTCTTCATAAATGAGAATTAATGTCCCCTTGTCTGCAGTTCTATTTGTAATCATATTGTCCTTAGTTATTCTTATTCAGTAAACATCATGTAGGTCAGAATTTTGAAGTATATTGTGAATACTTGGAAAAAACCTTGTATGTATGCCCGTGACAATTTTTTGATAACAACATATTGTCTATCATCTTTCATATGTGACAAACTTGTATCTTTGCCCTTCAATTTTGCGTCATCATTTTCATGTTTGACCTTGGAGTTTTTCGTTGTTAATGCTAATGAGTTGAAACACTAATAAAATTCATAAATGTGACAAAACTGCGAATATGTTGTTGCAGTCACCAGATGATCTTTCTGCTTACAGCTTTCGGGCAACTGAACCACAAACAGATAAGTAAGTAGTTTGTAGCCTTCCTACTTTTTTACCACTGCAAAAAATAAAAATCAGTTACTTTCTTTACATGGTGATATTGCAAAGAGTTTCAGTTGGTACTGTGTTGCTTTCAGTTTCATTGAGATGTACCTTAGGCCTCCTTCAGCTAGCGAAGAAGCTACGATAAATGATTGGATTAAGGTGCGGCAATCTGGTATCAAATACTATTTGTCCCTTGGGGACCAGAGGATTGTTGACAAGCACTTCATTATCAGGCCAAAAGCTGAATTTGAGGTTAGCTTCTTACTTTTAATCCAGGATAAATGTAAACACTATTTCTATCCAATTTCACTGTAACTTCATGTCTGACATGTAATTATATGCACATGAGCTTTGGCAGCCATTGGAATGTATTGCATATTTTCTCTTTGCACTGAAGACATTAATGCTAGAGTTCATTTATAAATTTTTCGATGAAAATTTTCTGTTAATCAGAGGATTTAATGAACATTGAAGGAATTTCTATAGACCTGCTTAGTTTTGGCTTTATATGAGGTAGGAATGATCCTATCTTTAGAACTACCTTTCCTAAAGCAAATGCTTTTTATGAACAATTATACTTGGCTAGAATTGACATTTACATAAGTTAGTCCTAACAAATATGAAGAGGTATTGTCAAGGGCTTTTTATGATATTGAGGCTCTTTGGACTGCATGGAACTCTCTGAATCAGTGCCAAACTCTGTGGAAATTTCTTGTGAATCTCTGATTTCAGTTTTAGGCAGACAATTTTGTTTGAATTATGCTTCAATTCCAGTTTCAACTCTTTTTTGTAAAATGCCATTTTGTTTTTGTTAATATCGAGTGCATGATCTTTAGACGTCATTTAGGATCTGTTAATATGTTCTTTGATTTTGTTTTTCGCCATTCCGTTATTCTTAAATAATATGATCCTGACTCTTAAAATTTATTCTCAAATTGCTGGAAATTTATGTTGTAAATGTTTCTAATTTCGTTATAGGAAGATCATACTGTGTAAAGGTTGATTAGGGAGGGAAGGCATTTTTCCTTGT
>CAODLS011082292.1:0-14644 GCA_948243855.1 Flueggea neowawraea | reverse complement strand
TGAGAAAGAACAGTTGTTAAAGTGCATTACTGATATAATCGACCACAAATATCATGTGCATGAGACTATCATAAATGGAAAATTACCAATAGTCAAAAAAAGAAAAAAGAAGCCAAAACGGAAGTATAAATGTTAGATTATTTTTATGGGGCTTACCAGAAGAAAAAGCGTACAATTTTTTATAAAGTAGTTGAGCACATGAATGAAGGAGACCCACAATATCTGCAAACATAAACCCTAAATAGCGCAGACGAGGAGTCTCAAACTCAATCCCCAAGTGGGTCATCTCTCACCTTTTTGATTTTGAAACTTGCATAATTGTCTTCTCAAGAATTTGATCAGGTGTGAATTACTCAGACCATATCAACCTGAACTCTACCTTCTTTTTAAGTGGGGTTTTTGGGTGTTGGCCTTTGCCAGATCATCTCATTTGTACATTTGTACACAATTTTTGTTCTTTTGCTGACCATTAATTGACTTTTTAAATTATTAAGTTTTTTTCTACATTTAAATAAATAATCACATAATAATATTATCTGCATATAATATATTTAGATTGTAGTAAATACAATTTTGCGTGCAAAATTGTAATATATATTTTAAAATTTAGATTATTCACTTTGTTAAAAATTAGTATATTGTGAATACCATACTTAACCATATGCATTTGAACAACAATACAGAAAAAACTTCCTATTTATTTGATATGGAATACATTAGATTGTGGTCAAAGGATTAAATTAGATCCTACCTGAATTTGACTTCAATTTGTCATTGCCTTCCAACTTTGTTTTGATCTTAATATAGCAATCAATGCATATTTTAATAAAGGAATAACCCATATTAGTCATTAATGTCATTTTCTGATCCGAAAAAAAGTCATAAACATTATTTAATTATTTACTTTGTATTAATATTTATATTTTGCAATAGTTTTTTGAGAAAATTACCCTACATGTCCACTTTTTTATTTAAAATATAGACACATTATATTTTTTGTTAAACAACATTTTGATTATAAATTCCAAAATATAAAAATATTTATTCTCCTAATTATCAATTTCTCTCTCCTCTCTCTACTCAGTCCTTTCATCACGTTCCTCTCTCCCATTTCTCTCTCTGTTCCATCTCGCCTCTCTCCTCTCTTTCATCTCATTCCTATGTCGATTCACTCCTCTTTCTCTCTTCTTTCTCTCTCATCCCTTTGCTCTTTTTGTCCTCTCTCGACTCACTTCTCTTATCTGTCGCTCTTTCTCACTTTGTCTTATTCTTCCTCATTCCCATTCGTTGGGTTCGTCCTTCTCTTCTCTGTTTTTCTTCTCTTTTTTGTGCTAATATTTCGCCTCATCTTCTTCTTTTCGTTGCTCCAGATCTGACAAGTGAGATTCTTTGTGGTAAGAAGTTGTTTTGGTTGGCGATGGTGGCGTATGACACTGATGGAGAGAACACAAGCGACAATGATGCGAGAGAGAGAGAGAGAGAGTGATAAACCAAACGTGAGCGGGAGAGAGTATTTTCATGGCGACAAATGACAAAGAGATATAGGGAGTAGGGTTTCGGGCAAGATTGAGAGAGTGGATGGCAGCGGTGTTGATGTTGGGGCGGCGACGTGGATTTCGAAACCCTAATTGCAGCCCCATTTCTAAAATTATGTAATTTTTTTTATCTTGTAAATAAAAAAATATTTGTGAGATGTGCTCATTTTTGTAAGCATGTGTTGGTATGTTGTGTACTCATTTTTTAGTTTGTTTGTTATGTATTCATTTTTGTATGTGCAAAAATGAGAACGATTTAGTCTCGTTTTGTACTCATTTTATAGTGGTTAAAGTGATCAGTCAATGCTCATTTTTGTATCTAGAATAATGAGAACAATTTGTTCTAGTTTTGTACTCTTTTTATAATGGTTAAATTGATCAGTCAGTACTCATTTTCATATGTTCAAAAATGAGAACATTTTGGCTCATTTTGTACTCATTTTGTTTATAGAATTCTAAGTACATTTTGGTCTCATTTTGTATTCATTTTCTTTCGCGTGGTCACACTTTCTAGCGCTTGATCACCACGCAGTTAAAGATGGTCAAAATGTCAAATTTTGGCATTTCTGTAATTATATAAAAATGAGTTGGTATTTTTGTACATTTTGAATTGTCTTATATTTTTTAAATTTAATTTTTTTTGGAATATTTTTGAGTTTTCCCTTTTCCTTTCGAAAATTCACCACTTTCACTAATTCATTGACTTAACTCATGGACTTGGATTGTGGAGTCCATACGTATTTACATGCTTTTCTACACCGTTGACTACTATCACCTCCCCTATTTATAACAAAGGTGAACAACTGAGTATAACAAAGACCAACTGAATCGGTATTTGAGATCTTTGCTGTCCAAGTCCCCTCATGACACGGTGGTTTGAGATCACACTGTAAGTTTATTGTTCTTCTTTCAATTAGAGCACTGTTATTTATACTTAATATCAGGAATTTCTTAATGTTTTAGCAAGTTTTAGTTGTAGAAATATTAGCTAGCAGAAAATTTGTATGATTCTTTGTTTGAATTTGTGACTTGTGGCTTCACTCTTATACTCCTGGACTTCAGTTTCTTAAAATAAATTGTTGCTCAAACACATATGATAATTTAAGGATGTTTTTTTTCCTGTGATACAGAAATGCAAACCTTTTGGGTTTCATTTCTTTGATGGACAGTTTTTGAATTGATAATGGCAGCGGGAAGAAAGAGTAATTATCTGGAAAACGGAGCCTTGCTGCAAGAAAAGAAATATTTCTTTAAGTGATGGCAAGTACAATCCTTTTCGAGTTTATTCCACTGAAGTGATAAGAAAAGCCACAAAAAACTATGATCCTCAACTCATACTCTACGAGAACGACTTTTGTAAATATTATCGGGGTTCTTTTGAAGGCGGAAAGGTTACTATCGCCATGGCCGTAGTTCAATGTTTTAATCCTTTAACAAAACAAGTAAATGATATTGCAATGACAGCTCAGCTTAGTATCCACTAGAATATTTTGAAACTTGTAAATTGTTGCCTTGAGACTTCAGTTCCTATTATGGTATATGAGTCT
Organism: Flueggea neowawraea; assembly: GCA_948243855.1. Classification (NCBI taxonomy): domain Eukaryota; kingdom Viridiplantae; phylum Streptophyta; class Magnoliopsida; order Malpighiales; family Phyllanthaceae; genus Flueggea; species Flueggea neowawraea. The sequence goes on along the minus strand of CAODLS011082292.1, from coordinate 11,562 downwards.
GTAGATAACGGAAACCTTTTTGACCGAATAAATGATTTCCCTGAGAAGCATGATCAACCTATCCCATGGAAAAGTAGGTTAAGCATTGCTAGAGAAATTGCTCATGCAGTTGCACTTCTCCACACTGCATTTTCAAGACCAATTGTTCACTTGCACATAATGCCACGAAATGTTTTCTTGGATGAATCTAACAGAGCCAAACTAGAAAATTTTTCAGTTGCAGTATCCATACCTGAGGGTGAAACACTTAAGCAGATCACTTTAGTTGGTTTAATGGGTATAGACCTCCTGAGTTTCGTTATGGATTTGAGGTAACAAAGAAAGTTGATGTGTACTGTTTTGGTACATTTCTCCTTGAGATTCTAACAGGACGACAATCCTCCAAGCTGAGATACTTGTGTAATAGTTCAGATACTTTACATGATTGGATAGATAAAGAAGCCTTTTCAGAAAGCTATTTAAAATATTTTATCACATGTCATAGCATTGATGCGATTGTGGATCGCAAGATCTTGAATGAGGGAAGAGGGTTTCATGAGCAACAACAATGGAAAGCTATGGTGGATCTTGCTCTCTGTTGCTTAGAGACAGAAAAGGATAAGATACCAACAATGGTAGAAGTCGCCGAAAGACTTGGGTACATTGAGAGGTCTGTCTCTCCTTAGCCTTCTCTGTTGCATATTATTTGAAATTCTCAAGCAGATGGAGACATTTTCTAGTGTTTTATCATGGACAAAATATTATTCTAGTTCTAGGTTTCATTTATTTCATTCTCTGGCTCTTGCTTGATTTTCTATATAAATTCCCACTCAGTTTGTTATTTTTTGGAATACTTACACCTGATATATGTTTTATTACAATTGGTCTTTCTTTTTAATGATCCAATTTGATCTTTGAGTTATCTTCATGACATTACATAATTGTTCATTCAATATGACAGTTCTGCAACAATAGCCTCAGATGCTGCACCATAGAGATCATTTTTTGAGGAAGCACGTATGTTGACAGAAAAATACCCAAATGCTTCAAATAATTGCAAATACCCAATTACACGTCGATTTTCTACTCGACAACTTAAGAATGCAATAGACAACTACAATCCTGACTATAATTTCCGTTGTTGTAGATTAGGCATGTGGTACAATGGTTCTCTAGAAGGACAATCGATGTCCATATGCAAGATTAGTTCTTTTAATTGGCATGAACATGCCAATTATGAATTCAAAGTAGCAGTAGAATTAGATGCCCACAAGAATATTCTAAAGCTCTTAGGGTGCTGCCTTGAGACACCAGTTCCTATCTTAGTATGTGAATCTGCTGAGAATGGAAACCTTTATCAAGCCATTCGTTTTAAAAGCCCTCTTTCTCAACAAATGATGTGGAGTGCAAGGTTAAGGATCGCAAGTCAAATAGCTCATGGAGTTGCTCATCTTCATGCAACGGGACACATCATTCATGGAAATATTAGGCTCTCAAGTATATTTCTGGACGAGCATTATACAGCCAAAATATCAAATCCTTTATGTTTTGTACCATTGAGAGGTTTTGACCGGTACTATCTAGAAGACGATTTATCAGAAAAAAATTGATGTATATTGCTTTGGATTGCTTGTTTTACAATTTCTTTCGAGGTGGAATTACTACACGACCCCAAATTTGAGTCTTGAGGATGGTGATTTTGGTTTTTGGAGAATGAAGGGTCCTTCAATTCTGTATTTAAAATACTCTTTGAGATGCCTTTGCATTGATGATGTGGTGGATCCAAGAATTCTGATTGAAGAGGGAGAGGGTAATCAACAAAGTATGTACCAGCAGTGGCAAGATGTGGTAGAATTGATATGCCAGTGTCTAGAAGTCGAAAAGGAGAGAAGACCAAAAATGGCAGAAGTAGTACAACAACTTCAGAAGATTGGGAGGTTTGTCAATTTCACTCTCTCCTCTTTTTTTTTTCCAAATAATACTTGAAATGACATGTCAATATGTCATAGGATTTGTTTAGCATCAGTAGAATAGAAATGATATGCATTGCAATATATACATGTAAATTATTAACTTGTCGATGTTCCCAAGACTGTCAAGTTCTCTAATGCAAACTGTTCCACCAGCTGATGCGACAATATCATGACTGGAGGAAGGCCTAGGGCGCCAGAAATGCAACTTAGACAACTCTTCAAAATTTTCCTCACTCCTTAAAGAGAAAAATATACTTTCATACAATGAATCGGTTCAATCAGACACTTCAATTGATCGGTTCACGTGAGTTTCAATGAATCGAGAGTCTGCAAATAGAGAATATCATTTCTTGCATACGGACTTAAACCGGCGGTTAGACTTGACCGGCAATCTTGACAGAATGTCGAACACAGTCGCATCTGAAAAGTTTCTTGTCTGTGACTTCTTCAGCAGTTGTTCCCATTCAGAATCAATTTGGGTCATTCAGAAAGGTGGAACTCAGCTCTATGTAGTAGAAGGTTGGTGAAAGTGTAAGATCGCTTATTGATTTCATAAACTTCCCAATTTGGGGGGGAAAAAAAAGAAAAATTATTGAAGACCATGAGTACTCGTGATTGTGAAGATCATTTCTTGATTTCATACACGACAAACTGATAGCAATCAGGTTACATAGCATAGCATTTATTGATATGGAGCGGCGATAATAGAGCAAGCAAAAGAGAGCACTTACAATGGAGCAGCGGCAATGGAGCAAAAGAGAACTAGACTGCATTCTAGTGACTCGTTTCTGAACCAGACTTGTAAACGGCGTAATAAAAGTAGAGAGAAATCGATGGGTGATCAAAACGGTGCCGTTTAATGAAAATTAAAAAATATATCTTCATTCACAAAAAGTGTTTTATAAAGAAACCCTTCTTTATAATCACCAATTTAGCGATAAGCACTCATTCTTTGCCTTGCAGTGGAAATGAAAGCAGACAAAGGAATAGACACAATACTCAGGAATGTAAAGCATGGGTTCAAGTCTTTGTTGGTGACAAAACATTGGGTCTCATCTGCTTCTGGGTTTCAGATATCTGTGGCTGGTGGCGTTTTGGGCGTTGCTGGTTTGGTTTTGACTTTGTTTAGAGACCACAAGCTGGGGTTGCCTTGGTTGTCGTCTCAGAGAGATGATCATGAGGAGAAGCTTTTCTTGGCTCCTGGATTGCAAAATCTTGGAAACAATTGCTTCCTCAATGTTGTTTTACAGGTTTATCTTCTTTTTCGCTTGAATTTGAGTCATTAAATCATCTAGTTTGTATATTTATTCTTTTAATTGTCTTCGACAAAGTAGGAATCATTTAATTTCAATCCTTGGATAGTTTGGTTCAAGATTGTCATATGAAGATTTATGCTTTACTGGAGACTAGAGCGTATAATTGCATTCTTTTTATCTACTTTAATTTCTTTCAGTGTTAATGTGGGATGAAGTTCAGTGTGATTTTTTATTCTTTAGCTTAATTTCTTAAAAAAAAAAAAGAGAGAGCATTATATCGTCAGCTTATTGAATATTTTCCCTTTGGAATTTTGCAGGCTCTAGCTAGCTCTTCATACTTCCAGCCTTTCCTACAAAAGGTTATCAAGGAGTGTGAATCATCAGCCGTTGGAGAATGGAACGAAAGCTTGCAGCTTACTGTTGCGTTGGCCAGTCTATTGGAAGGTAATTCGGACATAAAAAGTTATTTGAATTTCAATTGAAGTTCTATCAAATAGAGTAATATGTGACGTTTCTTTGTGCTTTCACATCTAGTCTCATGAAAAGTTCTGTTGAATCGTTATAGGCAGGAGCATATGTTCCTGTATATTCAATTGCTTTTTTTTTTCCCTTGATATTTCATATGAAAAGTTACGCCTGAATGTTAAATATTCACGCACTTATTTGTTCTTCTATATAATTTTTGGCATTATTGCGATGACTGTTCAGAAAATACTTTATGCTTTTGCGTTTTGATGTTATTGAATAAGAGAATGTTATCTTACACTCATGAATGTAGGATATCAAAATACATTGAAATCAGTGTAATATCCTTGCCTTCTTGAAGTTATTTATGACATCTGTAGTTAATTAGGCTCTGATTTGATCACCTGAGTGAAGAATTTCTCATTTTCATAGAATTATGTGTCTTTGATGAAATGAGAGTTGTGTTGAGCCCACGTGAAGTGATGCTTGCAATGGCACAGTATAATCAAGTTTTTAATCTAACAAACCAGCAGGTGAAGTTAAATCTTCTGAATTGATTTAGCTAATGAATTATATTTCCGTAACTTAACCAGATTTTTGTTTGCATAGGATGCAGAAGAAGCATTTCTTCATCTCTTGTCCTCTTTAAGAGAAGAATTTTCAGATTGTTATCCTCCAAACCAGATGTCTCTGGCAAATTCTTGCACTTCTCCTAGTTGTAGAATTCTTACTCCAGAAAGAAGGGAAATCCAGAATGAGCAAAAAAGATGGGGGCAACACTTCCTTGGACCATTTGATGGGATTCTTAACAGCATTTTGACTTGTCAGAGTTGCTCATCTCAGGTTCATTCATCTATACCTCATTGAACAGCATCTATTTCCCGGATACATATCTCAGTACCTGTGCTCTAGTTGACATTTCTACTGGTCATATCATGCGTATACACCTTAGAAATGTTTAAAATTGTACTTTGAAACCATTATATAGTTTCTGTATATTTTACACGCTCTTATGACCTTTTCACCTATTTTCGATGTTTTCATTTGATGCTTCTCTTTTTTACAGATATCATTGAATTTTCAATTTTTTCACAGCTTGCCTCTTTCACCAGTTCTTGGAAGTGGTGCCACCATTGTATGATAGACAAAGGTTTCCATTTCATATTTCACGTGCATAGTTGATTGTTTAAGAACCTTTTTTCTATTGTTGTTTTTTCTTCTAGTTGTGTGTTTACTTGATTAATATTTTCTTTTGTACCTGATGCTAGATGACTGGATGTACATTGGAGGATTGCCTGAAGAAGTTCGTTGCTGCTGAACAAGTTGAGAATTACAAAAGCAGCCACTGTTGGCATATTGCTGCAACAAAGTATTTATATCCATAAGAGGAGACGATGAGGTAACTTCCAAATTCCTGGTCTGCATATTCGTTTGATCTCAATGTTGTCTGATTAATTAGGCTGCTCAAAGACTTTGGGCATAATGACAGAAACTAAGTAATGCAATCCTTGTTTAGCATTCTCTTCTTTTTTTCCCTGATTTGGCCTGATTTTGTTTTATTATATCAGATATTGCTGCATATCTACTCAGGCAAGCTCAACACTCCATCCTTTTGTTCTCTTCATGTTTCAAACACAGATTGAAGAACTTAGAAGATGTAATGACCAAGATTCTTGTAATTGTCGCAGTCGTTTTAATCTTGAGAATCTACCATGGCCAAATAGTTCTTCACGAACTTTGAAGCAATTAAGCATAGCTCGGTGTCCAAAGGTATAAATTATGGATTTTTAACTGTGTTAGCTTGTCTAATTGGAGATTCAGTTTAGTGTTGAATTTTTATAAGTTTAAAATTGGGGGAGGAATATTCTCCATGGTTAATAATATCTTACAACATGGATTAAGTGAGTCATAGGTTGAAAAATTGAATTCCTTGCTTCGCAAAAATGGTGCAAGCAACGGAAAATTTGAGTCTTCCTTTTTCTCGAGAGGATTTTTCTTCTTTTAGAAAACTTCATAAAAGATTATATGATTCATTGAATTATTGTGAAATGTGAAGACTAATCTGTTTTTGTGAGATAAAATATCCTGGGAAGGATAACTGCAACTCCACTTAAAAACACAGTATATTGGCAATGTTTTACTTTTTAAAACCGAATTGACAAATTCCTTCTTTTTTTCTTTTTTGACCAAATAATCAGAAAATTGGTTCCTGCATGCTTATATGTGTTGTTACATTCAGGAGGATCGTTTTGAATTCACTTGTTTGTAAAAATGTTTTAATCTTAGTTGTTTTATGCTTTCAGATTTTATGCTTCCATTTACAACGTGCCACAATTAATCACTTTGGAGAACTAGTGAAACTTCAGGTAATTAAATTTCCACGGCTTATCAATGGGTTTCTTTCCAGGGGAATTCCTGCTGCTGTTTCTGTGCATTCTCGTAGAAATTGACGCCCTGTATTGTTGATCGTAGGGCCATATTGGTTTTCCATTAATATTGAACATGCGTCCTTTCATGACGAAAAGGCTGCAATGCGAGAACTCTAGCCCTCAAAGAAAATCTTTTGACGTCCAATCTGATATAAGAATGCTAAATTCCATACACGGACGAAACATTTCCTCAAAAGTATCAGTAGGAGATGGATTTGTATGTAGTGACCATTCAGGAAGCATCACTGGAGAGTCTGAATTGCTGCAAACAGAAGGTTGTTCAGATCCTTTATGTACAGGTGTGAGCTTGCAAGATAATGTCAAGGTACCATAAATAACTTTTTCTTAATATGGATTTGTCAGCCCACTTTTCAATTGTCAGTGTGGTAGTGGTTAAAAATCTAACTATATTGACTACGTAAAATTAAGAGGTGGGCCAAGCGTATGGCTTTTATTGAGGCAAGAGTTGGAACATCACCTTTGGTATTATTTGTAAAGCGGCTCGAGCCTTTAAATTTTTCAGTATGCGTTAAATCCCTTGTTATTCCGGAACTCATTTCTCACATGACTCGTGCCCCATACTTTCATCTCATCTGCACCTATTAAGTGTGACAGTATCTACTTAGTATTTACTGTTTGCTATTAATATGTGGAATTTTAAAGATAAATTCTGAAACAAATTCAGTATTTTTTTTTTGCCGAAGAGAGGAGAGGTGGGGGTGACCGGTAGGTGACGTACTTTTACTGGGCGTTACCATGCAAGGTTAAACCGGAAAGTACTCTCTCCACTATGGAATATTCCTGAGAGCCATAACTGACACTCTGTAACGGACTTGGACTCGTGCACGAGTGTGTTCACAATTCGCTCGGCCACCCCTGGGGGGTAAATTTTCAGTATTTGAACTTGTGTGATTTAATACTCATGTCCTGTTTTGAGTAGCAGCGGTTTTGGCTTTGATGTCTCTTATATGCATTTCTTCTTTTCCATAGGTCAATGCAGGTTGCCAGGTGGTCCCTTCTGAACCGCCATTATACACTCATTTCTGTCGTGGAGCACTTCGGGAGACCAGGCGGTGGGCATTACACTGTGTATAGAAGTGCGAGACAGATGTCAGAGAAACGAGGAAGACGGCAATAGAAGTTTCAACCCGTCCCTCTCCAATTGGTACGTTCTTTCAGATTCCAAGGTCTACATTGTTTCAGAAGCGGACGTTCTAGCGGCCGAGGCTAGCCTGCTCTTCTATGAGAGATCATAGAAGGCTGAAATATCTCCCACTGCATCTGCTACGGTCCGGAAACTCAAGAGCCTTATGGATGCAAGATCTACGTTATAGTACTTGCAGAACATTTTGCAATGCGCGTCTCGAGAATATAGTTATCAATTGGATTTTGCAAATTGCATTTTTACAATGCGCGTCCCGATAATATACTTCTCGATTGGATTTTGCAAATTGCATGTTGATGGAGACAAATTTGCCGAAAGAGTAGGTAGCTGACTCCCGGACTTGGGTAATGGATGCCTCAAGATTAGCATTGTTTCCAGAAAAGTGCTTTGTGGGGGAACAACCCCAGATAGTTTTTACGTAGAAAGTATTTCCACGTTCTTTACCTCCTCCGTGGATGCAGGAGCACACACATGTGGATCATAGATAAAGAACAGAACAGTAACATGAAGGCTTGAAATGTATCCTCTGTGGTTCCAAATAGACTTGATGGTTGATTGCAAAGAAACTTGATTGCCATTTTCAAGGTTTATCGTTTAATTAAAGGGAAACATTTCAAAATTTTCTCGTGTTTCCTTTCAGGGGAAAAAAAAAAACGTTGCTTCCACTTTGCCATGTGGTTACAGGGAGAGAGACTTTTTGACTGCAACATGATTCGAATTTATGACCTCGGGTTTTACAACTTACGCATTCAATTATAATCTTAAGTGGCCCGGGAGTGAGACTTTGAATAAATCATATAAAGAAAAGGAGCCGTGGTTGCAAGTAAGGATGGGCAAATCAGCTCGGTCTGAAAAAAGAGCTGGGTTAGGTCAATAATTTTTAGCTCGCGGCCGATCTGAATCGGCTGTTTTTTTAAAGAAAAGGGTCAGGTTTGTGCTAATGGTTTGGTCATTGGGTCTACTCGGCCCGAATATTTATTATATATATATATTTTAATATTTTTTATATATAATATATAGTATATTAATATTAATTTAATGTATTATGTATATAAATTAGTAAAAATAATGTTAATTATAAATTTAAAAATTATTTAGTATTTATTAAAATATAATTTATATAATAAAGTATATATTAAATTGTATTTTAATAAAAAAAATAAAGAATTTTAGCCCGGCTCGCACTTTTTGATAGGCGGGCTTGGACTACACCTTTAGTCCGATCGACCGGGCCTGGTTCATGCTCATTCCTAGTTGCAAGTAGTTTAAGCCATAGCATGGATATGGCCTCTTTCACAACTTTCTGCAACCCCTATCAATACAGTATAATTCACCAGAATTATTCAATGGGACTAAATGAATATTCCTTAAAATTTATTAACAATCCTGTAGCAGTTTCACAATTTGACTTGAAGAAGACTAAGAAAAATTGGGTTTATACAAGCATTTAAGTGTTAAAGATTGAGATCATTTTTCAACATAGCTTTATTATAAAATGATGTATGTCAGATCTAGAGGGAAGAACAGCATTGAACACCAGAACTACTAAACCTAAAACAACAGCCAATCAAAAATCAAATAACCTATGAATCACACATATCATCTACATGTCCTAGAATGTAAGAAAGGCCAACACCTTTTCTTTTTTATGATGCATACCGTATGCTCTTTTACTGCTTTATGATTCCAAATTAACATCTCCATTAATTGGCATCAAATTTCTCAACAAGGTGGTTGTTTTTTGGCGAAATTATATATTCTTATTACCAAAAGTATATACAATCGTAAATTTGGTCAAGAAACCACAACTATACTCCTAGTTGCTATACAAAGACCAATAACCTCCATTGCTAAAATTCCCACCGAGCTCAAACTCCAAAGAGGTGGGGAACCTCAGCAAAGGAAGTCATCCAAAGACTATACTATTTGGATCAAAATATCGTTAATGTAAATCTATCCACAAGTATGCATCAACAAACTTGTCTCGAATGCTTCCAAGAACTCGTCGCAAAACTCTACTATGGCAGAAAGGTTCATTGTTAAACACCACACCATTTCTTTCCAGCCATATCCAATACACACTAGCATTAAAGAGAGTTCTCAAAATCTGACTTCGACGTCCTTTACCCTTCACTTTCCTAATGAACCAATAGATTTCTCTACGCCATTCCATTCTTTTCCTCTGAATGTGACACCTAAGAAGTAATTCTTCCCAAACCTGGCATACATAGGAACATTGAAAAAATATATGTTCCAGATGTTTAGGCAGAGAAGAGCACAAAGGTTATACAACATCAGCTACAATCCCCCATTGACACAATCACACTTTATCGTTTAGGCGCTTATGAATAGCCATGTAAGTAATAAAACTATGCCTAGGAATATGTCCCTTACCCCACAACAAATTATTCCAAACAACCTGGTTCCCCTTAGGCAGAAGAGCTTGCCAAGCACTTGCAGTTGAGAATGTACCTGACTTTGAAACACTCCACCGGATAGAGTCACCATGATCCATAAGAGGAACATGTCGAACTATCTCCCAAGCTTGTACCATTGTTGTGTTAGATGGTTCAAGCAACATCCATCTATCTTGCCTCCACAAATCCTTAATCTTGGTCCACTTAGGTATGTCGGCATCCCTAAAATCTAAATCTGGAAATAAATCAAGTAATGCTCGCCATTGAACCCATGGATCATACCAAAACATAAACTCACTATTGACTCCGGGAATATAAGAAAAAAGATTCTTATACTCAAGCCGCATTTGCAATAGCTTCCTCCAACTCCAACTACAATCAGGAGGTTTTTTGACCCCCCCAATACGATAACCGCTTCAATTTCATCCGGGAAACCCAACAAGCCCACAAAGAAGATTTGCTAGTAAGAAGATCCCAAATATGTTTCCCCAATGCAGATTTATTCCACGAAGTGAGCTCCTTGATACCCAACCCACCTTCCTCTTTTGGTTTACATATAGTGTTCCAAGCAATGACCTCTCCATTTTTATTTTTGTTACACCATACTAGAGGAAGTTACGACACCGCCGATCAATCTCACAGACCATAACAGCTGGCAACACAAATATGCGACTCCAATACACATGCATGCTTCTAACAACCGTATTGATGAGTTGTAGCCGCCCTGCATAAGAGAGGAACTTGGATGTCCAACAATGGAGCCGTGTAGTGATTCTATCCAATAACCCCTGGCAATGAGCTCTTGACAATCTAGATGATATTAGAGGCACACCCAAATACCTAATAGGTAGCTCACCTTCGGTATATCATAGTATCCTGAGAGCAGTCCGCTTATCAACATCGCTAACCCCACTAAAAAATATTGAGCTCTTACTTTCATTCACATGAAGCCCAGATGCATTAGTAAAGTGAGCCAAAATAGTAGCCAAGCTATCCAAAGTAGCCAAGTCAAATCCACAAAACAAAAACAGATCATCCGCAAAGCAAATATGATTCAATTTCAACTCAGAGCAGCCATGATGATATTTAAAGGAAGGTAGGATACTTACAGACAAGCAGCGCGACAGGTATTCCATACCAAGTACAAAGAGCAATGGAGACATTGGATCACCTTGGCGCAAACCTTTCTTCCTCGAAAAAATAGCCAGCAAGAGTGTCATTAATTGGCAAGGAGAAAGAGGGTGTTCTAATACAAGCAGAGACCCATCGTACGAACTGATCAGGAAAATGCATCCCTAAAAGCACTTCTTCAATAAAATCCCAATTTACTGAGTCATATGCCTTCCTTAAATCTATATTCAATACACAAGAAGGGACATGATCCTCTCGATGGTAATTGCGGACCAGTTCATGAGCTAGCAACACATTGTCAACGATACTCTGCCCTACAACAAATGTTGATTGGGACTGACTAATCAATCGAGGAAGAACTCGCCTTAATCTTATAGCTAACACTTTAGTGATCACTTTATACAATACAGTGCAACATACTATTGGTCGGTAGTCATTCAAGCCAGCCGGTGTAGCCACTTTAGGGATGATTGTGAGGACCATAACATTTAATTGCTTCAATAAGCATCTTGTAGAAAAGAATTCCCTAATAGTAAAGGTAACCTCCTCCCCTATAATCCCCCAACATTTCTTGAAGAAGAAGCTATTAAATCCATCTATGCATGTTGCCTTTTCATCACCAATACTCCATAGTGCTTCTTTGACCTCTTGATTGGTAATATTAGCAACTAACATCATAGACTCAACAGGGGATACCACTGGACCAGCTTGAATAACCTCTGCTGAGATTCGTTCAGACCATGCAGT
>CAODLS011082228.1:0-26968 GCA_948243855.1 Flueggea neowawraea | reverse complement strand
AAGTAGCTGTGTTCCATCCACAAGTTGCAGAAGAGTCTCGCCATTTTCACTTTTCTCAATCTTAGCCAACCCTGAAGAGAATCGGATTGCTTCTGATGGCAGCTTACTAGCAAGAGTCTCCAGAAGTACTCTCCTTTCCACCGCACGAACTTCTTGGCTGAACTCAAAACATGAAACTTACAGCATATTTAGTCAAAAACTGAAATCCATGCTTCTTAATAAGATCTAGAAGCAGCACCAGAAATATAAATACAAAATTTCAGCACCTTTCATCTTCATCTTTGAATATGAAAGACTGCAGCTCCCTTCCATCTTCCGACTTCACTACCATCCTGCACATCTGTTCACATGAACAAATTAAGGGAGAATAATAGATATGAGGTCTATATCTTTAACAAATTAGATTCCTGAAATTGACAACCCTTATCATCAGTGATCAGATGGATTACTATCCATGTTGAGCACGAAAGAAAATGTGCTTGAAGCCAAAGTTTGGTTTGCATTGTAGAGTTCCCTCACAAGTTATTTCAGGGTGGTCAATTCGCAACAAAAGCAAATATTAATAACGATAAAACAAGAATACTTGTAATTAGTAGAAAAAAATTCAGCATTGATGAGTGAATAACTGGGCTCACTAATTGAAGAAAAAAGGGAAAATATACCCTTGAATTTCAAGAAACTGGCTCCTGAGATCACTTCCAACACCAATTGCATCCAAAACCCTCCATCCATTCTTGAAAAGTGTGAGTGAGGTTCCACTGGTTATAAGTGATTCTGCCTGCTCCAGCACTAGTGATCCAATTCCCAACCTAAACACACAAGACAGACCAAAATCATCAACATTTAATCAGAAGCGACAAAACGAAACTGTCATTATAAAGGGTCAAGCAGAGGTTACCTCTGAAGCGAAACTGCTGTGGCAAGTCCAGCAATCCCAGCTCCTACAATAACAATATCCTCTTTACCCACATCAGTTTTAACAGCTCTGGTCTGTTAAAATCTTGGGTTTCGTTCTGGTCCTGACGAGGGACCAAGAATTGTAGCCTTTAGTGAGTGTTCTAGTTGGAGATAGTAGTGGTAAGACATGAGGGTTGTGATAAGGAAGTGAAGTGGAAGAAGCTATAGCCATTAACGTTTTGAACAGTAGTGGGTGGGTAAAGGTATGTAAGATTGTTGTAGAGGTGGAGAGGAATTTTGATATGAACAAATAATTGCTGGTGAATAAAGGGTTTATGATGGAGTTAGATTTTGCCGGGAAAAGATAGTTTGGTTGGTAGTTATGGTTAGGAACTATGCCAAGTCAGCTGAGTTTTGTGGCATTTCAATACCACATGGTTTGTTGTAGCATCTGAGCAATAGTATCTGCAGCAGTGGTTTTACAAAAATTGATCTGGTTTGCTAGATATCAGAAATGTAACTAAATCATTGAATTATTCGGTTTTCCAGTCGCTCACCCTGTACTTTTACAATTTTGCTGCTTCGTCCTTGCCGTTTAGGGCGATGACAAGTCCAACCCTAACTTGAGCCGGACCCAACCCTGGTTCCTGTTGTTCCCACTTCAAAGCGACTGGCAGTTTAATTATAAGATTGCATTCAATAGCTAAAACAAGACCACCAATTATTTCTCCATCTAGATCAACTAATCGGTCAAAAAAATATTGCAACTATTTCTCCGTGAAGTGACTAATCACTGGTTCTTTCTGGTACAAGGGTCAGAAAAATATTCTAAACCCTAGTTGGGAAGGTTAATGGTGCTTCCATGAATATAACATTTGAACTAGACATGATTTTGGTTCATAAATCAGCGGTTCCAGTTCAAGGAATCCTTTGTAGCGGTTTGATCAGCCGTTTGAGCCGGTTCAATTAACTGTTCCAATTTCAGTTCAATTTGGTTCAAACTGAATTTTTTTATTTTTTTAAATATTATTAAAATTGTTGATTTAGAAAAGTTAACCACTGATTTAAAATGGCTAAAATCACTGAGGTTAACTGCTAATTTAAATAGATTGAACTACTAATTTTAGTTAAAATGACTGGTTTACAAGAGCTGAACCTCCTATAAATTGGCGATTTGAACCAGTGGTTAACTACTGATTAACCAGTGATTCAACGACTTTAAGATTCTTTGAATCTGAACCGGACCGTTGGTTGAGCGGTTTGGAGGGTTCTGGTTCCTATTTGAGACTGTCCGGTTCAGTTTTGGCCATGTCTTTTGATCCTTTTCAAACATCAGCATCAACCGTCTGTCTTTACTTTTCACCTGGCAAGAACCCAGTACCACATTCTAGCAGCTGAAATCATATCTTAGTTGAGAGAAGAAGATTCTGCCGAGTTGGATTGCATCAATCAACAAACGTACAAAGAACACATGAAGAATTTCAATCCAGATGCCATCAGATGTACAAAACCACTTTCTATCCTCGATAATTCTCCGTATATGTGCATCCAAAATTTTCTACAAGAGTTTTCATCCATAAAACCCAAGGAAATTATTTAAGACTAACAGCTTTGGAGGGCAAGCATTGGATAATGGATTACAACGTGAAATTTCTAATTATTTATCACTCAAAGCCAAACGATTCCTGCATTGTTCACTGAAACCAAGAAATATTGGCATGGCTGGGACTCCTTTGTGCACTTTCTTACGCTTGTTTCCTAGCCTCTTCCAGCATTACTGCTTTGACATAAATTTCATAGCAGCAACCTAAAACAATAACAGATTTATGCACATGTAAAAACACTGTTCTTTATAACAACCAAAACATGAGACATTCTCAAATTTTGAGCAATCGAATCTTTGGTTTTCCAAAATACATCCAAATTCTCAATGATAAGGTACTCAACCTTGAAAATGAAAAAACTATGAGTCTTGCGATCCAAGTTTTAACATTAACTAGAAAGACATAAAAAAAACATGCCACTTTATTGTAAAGCATGCACAAGAAGCAAGATTTCTTGTAGTGAAAGTGCTTCATAATTGTTAAGCAGCGTCTTATAAAGATTGTTTATAGTTCTTTCCATTTGAAAAACAAAAAAAGGCATACCACAAATTTAAGCCAACAATTATTTCGGACATACAAGAGAACAAAAAGATGAACAATATCTGTGCACAAATTTCACCTGGTATCTTACAAAAAGGATAGCAAGCAATTTCACCAAATAAACATATTAGAAGCAGCTCGTATGATTTGAGGGAAAAATAACACAGGTCTTAATCATGTCATACTCAAATTAGTTCTGCATCAATGCGATGATAACATTTTTTATTCACTTCTGATTTTTAAATCCTCAGGAAGGAAGTTTGCTATTAAGGGGATCTCCTACGTTGTTTCTTTCTTACCACCTAGAAACAGTGGTAGACATAGGTACATACCTTAGTCAGAAAAAAAAAAAAGACACAGGTATATACTTCCATGTCAGAAAATGGTCAATTTCACATCATCCCATTCCCATATTATCAATATATCAGTTTCAATAAGAACTAATAATCAATTTAAGCAACAAATATAGACACAAAGTACTTCTCACGAGCAATGATTTACACTTAAGAACCCAATAGCATAGTTAGCTTCCAGGATTCATGTGTTATTGAAAAAAGATTCACCAAACAATAGACAGATGAAACAACTCTATAAATGACTTGGTTCATGGTCATAGCAAAGACCATGTGCATGCGTACCTGCTACGACAACAACAGTAAGAACGTCTCCAATTCTTTTGAGTTTCCAGACACTCTTTTTATATGATTTGAATCGCTTGAGAAAAGGGTCTTCTGCCAATAGCTGAAGGCATAAAATGTCATTCACAAATGAAAATTAGCTCAAACAACAAATATCACAGCACGCCGTAACACAAGGAAGGCACAAAACGTCCCAGTATTAATCACTACCACATAGGCATATAAACCAGTTCAGCTATTCAAAAATAAAATAAAGCTCCTATCGTGGTTCACAAATTACATTAGGCCATACCAAAAACCTAAAAACATGAAGTCACCGAGATGGGTTTCGGATGGATAGTCTACAAACAACCCAAAAAAGAGGGAAATGACCGAACTTCACAACATGGGCAGTCATAGAAATTCCCAGTATTAATCACTACCACATGGGCATATAACCCTAACAATACTATCATCGTCATCAGAAAGAAAGAAAGAAAGAAAGAAACGAAACGAAACGAAATGGGGTCCGAGACTCAAAGCTTTCTCACGCTGCCCAGGTTCCACGTGAAGTCCACGCCTAGAGACAGCAAGCCCGTTCTCTATCCTCTGTTTTTAGTCAAAAAAAAGGAGAATAAATACCAGACATATTAAGCTAAATCAAACCCATATCAAGATTTCAATCAAAATCGTCTTTAGTAACATGTAAGAATCAACAAGTACCTGAGGATGAGATCTGAAGTGAGAAGAAATGGATGAATTTCTGAGCAATGACGCCATTTTTTGGGGTTTATTTGCAAAGTGAGATCGGATATGGATGCTGCTCGTGTCTAACACAGGTCACAATCTCGCCTCCAGGCCTACTGTGTCGCTGATTGAATTACCCACATCAGTTTAGCGGTGGAAGTCGGAACCGAAAACCCAAATTACAGACTTTAAAGCACCGAACCGAATACTAAACCGCACCGAACCGAGAAATTTATGTCGGTTAGGTCAGTTAACCGAAATTCTGGTTGCCAAATTTCAGAAATCAAAAATCTGCAAGAGAATGATCGTAGGCAATGTAACATTTTACAGGGCATTGCTTTCATAGAAGAAAAATTGCAGCGAAGAATTAATTTTCTTTTTTAACGAAATTGTCATTGCAGTTTAACACATTGACAAAAATCAAGCACAATAAAGAAAGAATTAATCAAACAGACATGATTAACAAATGTGCTTATAATATAACATAGATAAAGTCATGATAATCTCATAAACGCTTTGGCTATAAAGATTGAAATTTACATTTGCGGTTAACGCAGATTAGGTAGTTGCAATGTAAGTTTTCTGTATCTGCAAAAGAAACATTTTCTCCTTTAAATTGCCGCAAGAGCTGGTAGGAATGAGCTCAGAATGCACATGAAGATCAATTTCAGAACACCGCAAAAAAACATTGATGAACCACAGCAGAAAACTTTTAGATTCAGCTCACTGGCGTCTGTAAGGAGGATTCACATCATATCCACCTGCAAATACACGAAGCAAGCATCATCTACGATGACATTTTTCATGAAGCTACGACAAGGCCTTGAATCTATGATTTTAGTTGAAGAATTAAATTTCTGACTAAAAATCTAGCTTTTCTGTTTTACTAGCAGCCCCGAGCATGTTTGAAGCCAGATGGTTCAGTCAAGCAAGATTGTGAGGTGTGTGGACAAATACAATCTCCAGTCATGGTCCGTGTCAGTGGCTTCACGAAAATACCCAGTTGAACAAAACAAAGCAGCTGATTTGGTAAACATCCCATACAACATCAGTTGCCAGGTCTTCCCTTTTTTTAAAAAGAAACTTATGCACAAAGTGCTCTTCAATGACAAAATAAAAATATAAAGCAAAATGATACAATTAAAATCATTGCTTACCTTTTTCTTCCTTTATGCCTCCGAAAACTTCCTTCAATGATGGTCGGCCTAAAACACAGACAACCAATTGGATGAAATTGAAGCAGAACCCTCAAAACCATCATAAGATCAAGTAAACGTATGCAGTATGCATTTACCAGAAATTTGAAGATGATAGTTAGCTCAGACACCATATACAACCATCATAATTTGCAGTATTGTCGCAATCTGCAAAATGATACAGCTGTTATTTGTAACACACAAATAACAATTAAAACAAATAGAAGTCCCAAAATAAAACTTTTAGATGATTGCTAACATTGTAAATTATAACACTAACATGCTCATATTTAGTAACAGACCGAAATTAAAGATTCTAAAGCCACAGGAAACACATATCAATAACCTAGAACATGCAAAGCAGGCAGTCTCCATCATATAGCATTATACTTTTCCAATTTTCAGATGAATTTCCCTCGTTCTTGTTCTTGCTAGTTACAGGTTCAATTATTGCTGCCCCAAGTATTATACAAATTGGGTATTTAAATTCTGCAAATTAAGAACTAAATTGCCACAAAAGAATCAAATTATCGAGAAGGTGCTGACAAATCAATTTATCTCCTATACATGATCACACATACACAACAAACTACAATAGAAGCATTTAAGGAAGGGTCAAACGTAGGATCAAGAAAGTACTACTGTGCCAATCCAAGCTGATCCAGTTCAGAGAGAACACGAGCAATAATGTCTATGAAGATAAATCAACAGAAACTGATTGATCACCCGTTTGGGAAAGAGGATGAAGTGAAATAAGTTGGTAACATCTGAGGTTAAAATGGGCAGGTACTGGTGAAAGGAGGTTTCTTTCTCTTGCAATAGTGCACGCAATGGTTGCAGTAGCTGCAAATCCTCCTCTCTTTTTCCTGTTCTTGTGATTTCAGAATAGGTCATTTCCTTTCAGTGGTCTTGTCGCAACTGATTCAGTTGTAACCATAGTGTCTACGCGGCAATCTGGCCTTCACTAAAATTAAGACAATGTCCGTTGTTAAACATCTGTCTCTTTGAAGTGGAAACGAAAGGCACTCCAACTCCAGACTCAGGAACAGCTAAAGATAGGTTGGCTTTCCACGCCAAGCACATTTTGTTCAAGAACCGAACCATAACAAAATTGTTGGAGTGAAAATTGTTCCCTACAAAACAAAAGGTTCATGCATATATGTAATCGGAAAATCCAAGCAGTATAAAATAACAATTCGATCGAAAAATGACGAAATTAATTTAGCACAAATACCGGCTACGCAGCTGTTGTTTTATTCTTTTTAATGATGGTTGAGGTGCTAACACTTCGAAGAATTGAGGGGTAACAAACTCCTAAGAGGTTGCATATTTTGAAAGCGCTGCAAAATAGCTTCAGTTTCAATACTCATAAAAATTTCTTTCTCGACATAACACACCAAGTAATCAGTAAGAAAGTCGTCTCCCATTTTGTCATGTAAATCTGTCTTGATAAAGTTCATCGTAGAAAAAGCTCTTTCAACAGTAGCGGCTACAATAGGCAAGACCAACTCCAACTCGATAAGTTGATAAACCAAAGAGAAAATGGTGTGATATCCCCTCTCAACCATTTTCTTAGCAAGCGCTCCAATATCATGAAGGTTAGAGAAAGTATCATTCCTTTTCATTTCAAGTATGGAGGTTTTAAGTTGCTCCTTAAGCTCCATTCGATCACATATAGAGAATTCATCAGGATATAGCTCAGCAAGACGAAGTAGTCTAGAATGATTGAAATTGGAAAATGAGTTTCTAGGATCAAGACATGCCATGCACATAAGTAGTTCCATGCTTGATTCTGTGAAACGATCTTCCATCTCCCGAATAACAAAATCAATAACCTGCCCATTGCAAAGAAAAAAAAAATTCTTAATACTAAAAAATGTTTGAAAATTGTAATGCGAAAAAAGTACCTGACAATAAATGTTTTCGTGGAAATGGTGGAAATAAGTACGACCTGGAACATTTTCTTCCATGTTAGGCACAATGACATCATTCTCCATACAAAATTTGTTGATCTCTTCCAATAATTCCTCCCATTCAGTTTCCCTCAATTCCTGCAAACACTCTTTGATAATTGGGGTCAAATGTATAGCATTTCTGATGTTTTGGTCCTTTTGTTGAAAGGCTAGTGATAAATTATTTGTAATTCCTAAAATGACCTTCATCAAGTGAGCAATGAACACAAACTCATAATCTTCCATTTTATCAACCAAGCTCACTGCAGCACCTCTATTGTTTCATTCGACACCATTCTCTGTTATGTTTAGAAGCACTTCTACCACCGAATGCCACATTGAGAGTAGACAAATTATTGTTCTATAGTATGAGCCCAACACTTCTCACCTGGTCGAGTTAAAAATGTTTCTTGATGCTTGCCCTTTTGAGTAGAAATATCACCTTCTTTCAAACGTTCCACTATTTGATCATGTTGCTTTTGTTGAAGCGCATCTTTATTTTCACAAGAAGCTTCAACTATATTCACAATCATAGAGATGCAGTTAAAAAAATTACTCACATAAATGTTGTCCTCTGCAGCACTCAATCACTGATTGGAGTTGTTGAGCGAAACAATGAATATACTTTGCACGTGGATTTTCATTTATAATGAGCACTTTCAATTCATTGAACCTATCTCGCATGTTGGAAGTCCCATCATATGCTAGCCCTCTAAGTTTTGAAAGTGATAACCCATGTTTTGCCAAGAAATCAATAAGAGCATTTTTCAAAGACTGATCAAAAGTATCACTGACATGAACTACTCCAAGAAACCGCTCTACTACTTCTCCAAACTTGTTAACATATCTCAAAATCACTGTCATTTGCTCCTTCATTGAACTATCCCAAACCTTGCCTATCAGTAGAGAATAGAAGTTGTCTCCAATCTCATTAATAATAACTTGTGTCGTCTCTATTGCAGAAGCACTCGCAATTTTCTTTTGAATAAATGAAGAAGTGAGTTGATTATTTTCTAGAACATGTAAGTTATTCCCAAGATCAACATTACGCAGCTTGAACCAATTGAGAAGTGCAAAAAAATTACCTTCTTGTGGTGATTTTTCCAACTCGTCATTTTTTTCCAAAGCCAATCCTTGTCCTAAAAGTAACCGAATCACATCGATAACTGCTATTAAATGAGTGAGGTAGGCAGCCTCCTTGTCCTGGATTTGAAAAGATGAACCATGTGGCACACTCTGCCTTTGATTTTCGAATTTAAAACACATTTTATCCTAGCATTATTATGCGGACTATTGACACGTCCTACATGATCATTAAACTTCTCAATAGCCTTTTTCCTATTAGTGAATCCTGTTTTTGTAAATGCATCATCCCCATGCTTACCTCCTCTACTCCCTCTAAAGAGGTAGCACCAAAAACAAAATGCAGCATCTTTCGATGTACTATATTCCAACCACTGATATTTAATGAACCACACATCTCTGAACCTCCTCACATTTTTCCCAAATTGCCTTGGTGGAAAATTTTATCCATATGGTTGACAAAGGCCTTTTGCCAAGTATTGTCTCCTTACTTCATCTCTGATTCCAACATCATAGTCCTCAATAGGCTTACGTAACGCTGGATCATTGATAATATCATTCTGACAAAACTCAACACAGGCTTTCTTATCACTGGATTCACCACCACATGGCTGGATAGTAGACCCCTGGTCAAGAAGATTGGATGACTCAGCACTCCGTGGTCTCTTACCCTTAGTTATTGAATTATCCATAATCCTACACAATCATTCACCAAAAAACTCATCAGCAAATCACAAAATCTAACTCATTAACAAAA
Organism: Flueggea neowawraea; assembly: GCA_948243855.1. Lineage (NCBI taxonomy): Eukaryota > Viridiplantae > Streptophyta > Magnoliopsida > Malpighiales > Phyllanthaceae > Flueggea > Flueggea neowawraea. The sequence goes on along the minus strand of CAODLS011082228.1, from coordinate 17,575 downwards.
TTAAAACAAGTTGAAATACCTAAGTAATACAAGTTAAAGAATTAATTCACAGATATAATTGTCCTGCAAAGAAAGAATGGGGTTTCATGCCCCCAAAGACCCCTTGGTTCCCTCCATGCTGGTGACGGAACAGAGGAATGCCATTAACAAATTCACTTTTCTTTCCGGTAAAATCAGCAACAATTGTTCCTTATCAGAATAAACCTCATCAAACCAGAAACCAAACTGAAAAAATCAAACCGAACTATAACCAAACTCAGAAACAAGAATCAACCGCAGAATCAAACTCAAACTCAGGACAATTACTCAAAATAAAGCGAAACTAGAATCCATAAATGATGAACGGCATAATCAATCAAACTCAGAATCAATCATCTCAGAAATTAAACTCTCAAACTCAGAATCTGCTGGTTAAAATAATACTTAAAACAGAATTCATAAATAACGAACCGCATTACAAATCAAACTCGAAGTCAATCAACTCAGAAATCACACACTCAAACTCACAAGTTTAAGACCAACATGCCCAACTCATTCGAATAATAATAATAATAATAATAATAATAATAATAATAATAATAATAATAATAATAAATGGCAAAAGCTGCTTGTCGTCGAAATGGAAACCCACAACTCAGAAAGAACTTATTCCAACTCAAAAATCAAGCCAAATAAAATAAAATAAAATAAAAAACCATCCACAGAGGCTGGTTAATTGTGGTTGAAATGAAAATCCATAAGTAAGGAACAACGAGAATGACAAGAAGAAACTTACGTGAGGAAGAAATTGCGATCGCTGTGAATGGAGAAGAGGAGGAAAAGAGGGACTATCTCGCTCGCGCGAAACCGAGAATGAGAAGTGCTAGACTAGAGTGTGCTCGCTGTGAATGAAGAGCGTGCTTGGCGGCAAAAGCCCAACCCTAACTTCATCTAAGCCCGAGCCCGAGTTGGAGTTTCCGCCGTTTCCACTGCAAAACGACAGGCCGTTTAACGTGCGTACGTTTCCTGAATCTTAGTGAAGCTCAGATTGCCGCGTAGACACCACGGTTACAACTGAATTTGCTACAAGACCCCAGGAAAGGAACAACCTTTTTGCTTTCCGTAAAAGTGGAAAGGAACTAATTCGGAAACCACAAATACAGGAAAAGAAAATGGCGTTGAGAGGAGGAGTTGCTACTGCTGCAACCACTGCATGCATTATTGCAAGACAAAGAAATCTCCTTTCTACGGTACCTGCCCATTTCAGCCTCAGATGTCGCCAACCCATCTCAACTCGTCCTCGTTTCCAAACAGGTGATCAATCAGCTTCCTTCTATTCATATAAATGATTGCTTGTGTGTATTTTGAACTGGGTTGGCTTTGATTTGCACCTTCTTGGTCCTAAGTTCGATCTTTTTTTAATTTTTTCTGTTGTAATTTGGTTTTGTATGTGTGATCATGTATGAGAGATAAGTTGATTCATCCGCACCTTTTAAGAATTTGATAGTTTTTGTGTTGGGTCTTAACTTGCAGAATTTAGATACCCAATTTGTGCAATACGTGGGGCAGCAACAGCGGAGCCTGTAACAAGCAAGAATGAGAACAAGGGAAATTCGTCTGAAAATTGGAAAATTAATATGCTTTATGACGGAGATTGCCCTCTTTGCATGCGCGAGGTTATTGATTCGTGTTTCTTTTTCTTTAACCAGGAATCCATTAGTGTTTCTTGTAGCTTGATTATATTAGCTTCGATTTTTGTATGGTAATTGTATATGTTCCTTGTTATTATCATGTTAAGTGATGGATGTGTATTTATTTTGACAGGTCAACATGTTAAGAGAGAGGAACAAAAGCTATGGTACCATAAAGTTCGTTGATATAAGCTCTGATAACTACTTTCCGGAGGAGAATCAGGGCCTGGACTATAAAACAGTATGTAAACTAACAATCTTCAATTATCTTATTTTGATACTATGCATAATTATTTATCAAAAAAATACTATTGCATAATTGTGTGACAAATTGTTAGTTTATTGTGTAGGTTATGGGAAGAATTCATGCAATTCTTTCTGATGGAACTGTAGTCACTGATGTCGAGGTGCGCATCCTCATCTATTCCTTATTTGGTGATTTTTATTTAAGATGTACGTTTTTAAAGTATGTTTCTAGTAGTTCCATTTCTTGAATCTACAAACTCTGCTTGGGGATTTTTTTCCTTTTTTTTTCACTTTGTTGTACTTGCTATGCTTGCTGAAGAAAAATGTTGTCAATTATGGAGTTGAGTAACTTAGCATTAAAGGACTACATAAGCTCTACATCTATTAGATGTTGAGATTCTCCAGCTGCTTATAGTTCTGCAAAGATATGCCTTTGCATTAGCTTTCTTCAAAACAGATGGAACTGACCAAGCGCTTTTGGCAATTTCCTCAGGCATTTAGAAGATTATATGAACAAGTTGGCCTTGGTTGGGTCTATGCTATTACTAAATATGAGCCTGTAAGAATGTTAGCAATGGTCTGAAGGTTTTATTTTTGGATTTCTATTTGCTTTAATTACTGTTCATATGTTACAACTAATAACCACTTCATTTTGCAGATAGCAACTGCAGCTGATGCCATTTATGGTGTTTGGGCTAAATATCGTCTTCAAATTACTGGTAAATGCTTCCTGCATATGTTTACATTGATCTTTATGATGTTTTTGAGGGTTCTGCTTCAATTTCATATAATTGGTTGTTTGTGTGCTAGGCCGACCACCATTAGAGGAAGTCTTGGAGGCACGAAGAAAGAAAAAGGTAAGCAATGATTTAATTTTATTATCAACATATTAAAATTTTTGTGTTTGCTGTGTAGTTTTAGTCTCGAAAGAACTTTGTCAAACAAGTTTCTTTTAAAGATGAAATGGGAAGACCTGGCAACTGATGTGGTATGAGATGTTTAGCAAATTAGCTGCTTTTTCGTTCAACTGTATATTTTGTGAAGCCGCTGACATGAAACTTGAGGGGAGATCTCCTTAATTCTCCACATACCTCAAAAATGTTGCTTGGCTGAACCATCTGGCTTCAAACATGGTTGGAATGCATGTAAAATGGAAAAGCAAGATTTGCAGTCAAGAATTTTAGTTCTGCAACTAAAATCATAGATTCAAGGCCTTGCTGCAATTATGTCTAATAGAGAAAATTTTCATGAACGATGTCGTCATAGGTGATGCATGCTTGGTGTTTTTGCAGGTAGAAGTATGTAATGACAACAATGCTTGCAAGATGTGAATTCCCGGACCAGACAGGTGGGCTAAATCTAAGAATTTTCTCCTGCAGTTCGCCAATGCTAGTATTCTGATGTTGACCTTCATGGGCATTATGAACCCGCTTTTCCCACAATTTAAAGGAGAACATGTTCCCCTTACAGCCTATACATCAGACTTAGATTGTAACCTCCTAATTTTGTTTCCATACGAAAATGTAAATTCCAAACTTTATAGCCAAAGTGTTTAGTACAAAGTGTTTAGTAATCATGATTTGATCAATTTCATATTGTAAGCACAATAGTTAATTATTCAGATTGTACGCCTTGCTACAATTTTCATCACCTAAATTTCAATAATCTTGACATTCATGTCTGAAACTTTCACCAAGAGTAATAGCTCTCTTGGCAACTCCCTCTGTTGAAGCCATTTCTCTTCAATTGCTCTCTTCTCTCCAACCATAACTTTCCCTGCCACATACCAAGTTTTCCTCTTGTTATGGTCCAATGTGGCCTTAAACAAGATACCATAACATATTTGGTCGAGGCAATCCTCCACCTGATTAGAAAACAGAAACGAAAAAATAAAAAATTAGAAAACAAAAATGATAAATTTTTTTATTATTTTCTATATTATTTTAAAAAATAAAAAATAAAAAATAATTTTCCCAACTAAACTTAATCTTAATTTTTAATTAAACAGTCGGATTCGGAATTTCAAAAGAAGTTGAATGTTAATAATAAAGCTCCATAACACACATATAATCACTTGAATTAGCAATTAATTTTAACCGTTTTCTGAGTAATACGTTGCGAGCAAAAAAGAAACCAGTGCAGGTGAAGCTGACATACGATAGGCGGCTGCTTCTGCTATATTCTCGACACGAAGCATATGCCATTTAATACTATTTTAATCTGATTACGGATTCCAATGGACCTAGCACTTTAATCTCCATTCTTTCATTTCCAGTTCTTGTCTCTCTTCAACCAAGATTCTAACTCCAGAGAATTAGCCAACCAACAAATAGGCAAAGCTTGCCAACACTTTGGTTTCTTCACTGTACTATTCTTTCAAGTTCATATATAGTTTATGTTTTTTTTCCAGCTCCTTCCATTAATGTTTTTAAATTTTGTTTTGGATATGGATATGCAGGCTATTAATCATGGAATAAGTGAGTCATTATTGCATGATCTCATAGAAGTGAACTTGAAGTTCTTTGAAGTGCCTATTGAGGAGAAGAAGGGTTTAATTTCTGATGATATTCACAGGCCAGTGAGGTTTGGGATAGTTGAAGAGGAAAATAGTGATGGGAAGTCCACAAGGGAGTTTCTTAAGCTTTATGCATACCCACTTCAAGACTGGATTGAAACTTGCCCTCAAAACCCTATTGACTTTAGGTATGCCATGTTTGGTTCTTTCAATTTAATGCATAAACGTTGCACACATTTAATGCCCACATTGTCATCCACATATGAAATTAGTGAGTGAAAGATTTGGTCTTTGGAGTTCTGTTCATGTATGATTGAAATTATGGTCTCATTTTTTTTCACAAATTAAAAAATGTGGTTTATTTAAATATATATATTGGTTAGTTATATTAAAAACTTCGGTATTTTTTAATTAAAATTTTGGTTAATTTGCTAAAATTGATTGTGTGTCACAATGTGGTAACCGGAAGCAAGGAACAAAATACCGTCCGTATCAATATCCAATCAACGTAAGTGTTATCTGCTTTAATTGATATAGGTATTTATTCAAAATTAGCATCAAATTATAAATCGACATCTCATTATTAGTAAGGTTTCACATTTTATTGCTATACTATAAAGTTTGTTTTAGGCTTAATAACATTAAATAGCACGACCTTTGTTTGGTTTTGCACTTGTAGCTGAACTTTGTTCGATTTTGCATTTATGGCTCGACTTTTTGAAATAAAGCCTAATAGTACTACTTTTGTGATTTTTGGATTCGTAGTACGAGTTAGTAGTCCGATAAAAAAAACAATTGATGATGTAGCACTAATAGCGTGATGACATGACCGTTAGTTTTCAAGTGATAATCATCATGCCGTCAGTGCTACATAATCGGTTTTTTTAGTGGAAATATTAACTCGTGCCATCAATGTAAAAATAAGAAAAGAGATACTATTGGGTGTTGTTTTCGAAAGGTTTTGTCATAAGTGAAAAACTAGCAAATATATTATTTAACGCTATTAAGCCTCTCTTTTATGGTTTACAAACAGTAGATGCATGTAATATACTTTTGAAATCATTTAGGAAGATATTTAATTTTTGTGCACAAAAACTAGTCGTAATAAACCATAGTTATTTTTACACAAAGAAATCCAAAAGAAGAAAAACGAAAAGAAAGAAAGGGGCTGTTGAAATTTTATATCAAGTTCTATAACAATCCCACAAGGACATGTAGATCTCGAGACATTATATCTGAAATGACATTTGTTTGTGACACAGGAAAAGATGGGAAGATAAAGTACAGAAGTTCGAAGATTAGGCATTCAAGTGTTTGAAGCCATAATGGAAAGCCTAAACATGAGAGCAACCCACTGGAAACCAAAAATAGAACAAGGAGTACACATGATTGGAGTAAATCTTTACCAACAATCAAATGATTCAATCATTCATAAGGGCATACGGCCACATACAGACCATTCCATAGTCACTGTCCTTTTACAGAGTAGCCCTGGACCCTGCTGATGGTACTTGGAAACTTGTGGCCAAACCAGAAGGGTCATTGCAAGTTCTTGTTGGGGATCATTTGGAGGTATTAAGTAATGGAATTTGCAAGAGTGTGTTGCATAAGGCAATGCCTGGGGGCTCTGAGAAGAGTAGGGTATCAGTTGTTAGCTTGCAAAGTTTTGCCATGGATGAGATTGTGGAACCTGCAATGGAACTGCTGGATGAAGATAATCCTAAACGCTATAAAGGAAGATTTCATTAAGCATCTTTAGTCTAAACAGCCAAAACCCTTCAGAGAAACACTTAGATTAGAATCATAATTGTAGACTTCTTGTTATGTGACCACAGTTTGGAATGACTGTAGTGTGTATTAATAACAGAAATTGGAAGATTTAATATCTCATAGTTCTTATGTTGTAATCTTTGTTTCGATCATCATCAAATTATTCATCCTCGTTGATATAGCATGAGCTAAGCCTATAAAAGTCCAACTAGCTCAAATTGCTGGATTCCCTTAGGTCTATTTATTCTCTAGCTAATTAAAATTTTAATATCCAACCTTCAACAATATTTCAATAATTTAGAAAATTCTTACTACACTTTATGTATGACTATATTCATACATCAAACTAATCAGAATATGATATATAGATGGCTAGACCTATTCTGAAAACATGTTTCAAGATTCTAATTGGTTTGACGGGATCATACACCAGTTGTAGGTAAAAATTTCTCGTATGATTTATAGGGAAAATCAAATTGCAAATCTAGTATTCGTTATTCTGTTAGTCTACCGTCACAATTCTATGTTAAGTGACGACTTGCTTCTACCAGCCGTTGATTTCGCGGAAAATTGGCTTAGGTGTAATTTGTCATCAAACTCTGTCCATGAAGATAAACTTATTGGACAAACATGGTTATTAAGAAAAAAAAAAAGTCAAAATAATCGTAATTTATTGTTTTTTGATTGATTTACCTCATTTACCCTTATGTACAATTTTCTAGATGAATAAAAAAGTCCAACTAGTTAATAGAGATAATTATCAATAAAGCATTTGATGATAAGAAGAAAAATTTTTAGGAGCAAAAAAGACATTTGCTCTATAAATGCTAAGTACATAAATATAAGTAGATCTATTTTTTTAGACATCTAAAAAAGGAACTAGACCTATTTTTGTGGGACGGATGGAGGATGTTTTTTTAATAATGGCAATTGGATCACAATATTTTAAATAATATTATTTTATATTTAGGGGGAATTATTCACTGATCCCTGAGGTTTCACAATTAGTCCATTTAGAGGCCTCCTATCTCAGAAATACACATTTAAGTCACTTACTTTCAATGCTGTTAATAATTCTTAACGGAACTAAAAGACGGTTTTGCCTAAAAAGTCATTTGCATCTCTCAAGCTTCACTCATTTGCACCATTGATTTTAGTCCCTCTATCATTATCCTTTCTCTTATCCCTCTCAATACCAACTGAACCAAGAACGCAAAACCACTCTCTCCCTCTCATCCTTCTTGTTGAACAGAGGGTGCCTCGCATTAAGATTTGTCTTTAGTTTTCACGTTTGACAAAACTTGGAAATGAGTACATGATTCCCTAGTTAGGTATGCAATACTGGGTTTTAGAAGAACAAACACACGTTACATACATGTTCTTGCTTATACGTAATACCAAAAAATGGGATGAACTTCCGAGAAATTTAAGGGCTAGAAAATCAATGGAATTCAGCGAGAAAAATTGACATTTTTCATGCAATTTCATGAGAAATATTGGATCATCACAGAAACGACACAGCAGAGTTACGAACATATCATGGATGATCTGTATTTTGTACGCCGAACGAGCTATAGCCTCAAGTTTTCAACAGTGATTGCATAGCATAAACAGTTAGTAGCTTTAACAAAATAGTCTTCATTCTTAAATTCGATTGGGAGATACTATAATGTGAATCCAATTATTTTGTGGGCTGGCTGCGACTTTAAATGACATTGCAACCACCAGATTCTTGAGTAAATGAGCCACCCATAAAAGTGCAAACAGATCGGTGTGTTTAATGACGTTATGCATTGCCACTACAAGTTGGTTTCATCGCATATTTATTACTTACATAAATAAGACGTTGCAAATATATGTATTTGTTTCGCTAATTAAGAAATCTTGTACTCCCTTCTTCCCAAACTGATAGGTATTCTTTTTCGAACATATTTTATATCTCAATTGTAATATATTGCAATGAATATAATATTGTTATTCTGAAATCAAAATTATAATATTGTGAAATATTAGATGGATTTCACTGCCACTTTTATTATTTTTTTATATGTTAGATGCATCACGATTGTGATTTCAAGCATTGCTCGTTTTTCTTTTTTATCTATTTTAAATAATATGTTTGTTTCTGTTTTTTATTACTCCCTCCGTCCCAAATTGATTGGGTCATCTTGACAAATACGAGTTTTACGAAAAATATGGTTAAGTTAGTTGTGAGTTGTACTTTTTGTTTAATTTTTCATATCTATTCTTATTTATTTTTTGAGATGAAACTTTTTTTATTGGGTAAAAATTGTTTGGGTGAATAAATTTGCCTTAGAAATATGAAAATATTTTTAAATTGTTGGTCATTTATGAAGGGCAAAAATGATATTTGATCAATAAATGATAGATAAAAAAAAAAGGAAATAGGTCTATATGACAAGACACCCAAAATAGAAAGGGATCTATCAATTTGGGATGGAGGGAATAGTAGTTAAATGATGTTATATCAAATTGCCCTTATTTATTAAACTCATTAAATATACAATACAAGAAACATTAAATTTGATAAGATAATTATGGATGGTATATTAAGAATATAATTTCAAAGTTAATACTTCTAATTAACTCAATTAATAATACTTAATTTGTGTAAAAAAATGAACTTGCTTATTTTTATGAGACGAAATGAAATGATGTTAATTGCGAATAAAATAAACAAAGCATATTATGAAAAAAATGATGTTAATTGCGAAGAAAATAAGCAAAATGATGCTTTTTTTAGGATAATAGTATGTAAAAACTCATAAATATGAAAAAAGCAACATGCAATTCCATATCAACAACTCTTCAATGTTCCGAAAAGACAATTAAGAATCCTAATACACACTTACGTTAAATGTCTTAGGAACATGCACCAACTTAATCCTAAAATTAAGACTTCCTTCCTCAATCAACAAACAGATGAAAAAGAAAAGCAAGTAGTTAAGAAAACTTCATGAGAGGCTACCATGAAGCATCAATCACATAAAAATCCTAAAATTAAGACCTCCTCAATCAATAAACAGATGAAAAAGAAAAGCAAGTAGTTGAAGAAAACTTCATGAGAGGCGGCCATGGAGCATCAATCACATAAAGATCAAGAGGTGCACTAAATTGGGCTAGCTAGCTTGGTGAACCTAATTATGATTAAAGTAACATGAGAAAATGTGTGTTTTAGTACTACCCTTAATTACAGTCTTTAAAAGGAAAGAAAACACATTACACAATCATAATTAAATTGGAAGGAGCTTCTATTCTGGTTACCAAATTTTGTGCATACAAGACTCTTCTCTCTTTCCTATTTCAACCTGTCTGAAAATGTTTGGTACACCACCAAACCAATATTGTACAAAATTATATAAATCTACCAATACAAAACTGACATGTACCTGTCCATAAATGAGAAGGCTACGCTCTAATTAATGGGTCTTTCTCAGAATTCATTATCTTAAATTGGGCAATGCCTTTTTTTACCTTTTTATCAATATGTTGTCATTTTCGATATGGGTATGCAGCATAGATTTTAATTTTTATATTAATATATCGTGGGTCAGTTGGCAATATAATTTGAGTCAGTAGGAACAACTTTTGAGTTTATTTTTATTAAACAAACTTGCGTAGAGGTGTAATGAGCATAAAGTTCAATTAAGGTTCAAAGAGAATTAACTTTTGACCATTAAAATGAATGAGAATATATATAGTTAAAAATATATTTTAATTTTCAGTCATATCACATCATCATATATAAACCCTAATACATGTAATTTAAAAATATATTTTAATTTTCAGTCATATCACATCACTATATTTTTTTCCCAAAAAATGAGAGGCAATAGCGACCAGTAAGTAACGTACCTCTACTAGGCGTGACCATGCAGGTGAATAAACACTCAACTACAGAATATTCTCGAGAGTCGTAACTGACACCGGCAGCGAACTTGGGTCCGTTCACTAGTGTAGTCACCGTAGCACCTCATCGAGGCCGAGCAATAGAGGCCTGATCAACTCAACAATGTGAGAGTAAGTTCGAACAGATTCGAATCCACAACCTCATACTGAAAACAACATACTTTCACCACTCGGTTACCCCTTGAGGGGTTATCACATCACTATATATAAACCCACAATAGCACATAACATCTTGTTCTTGTGTGCCCTAAACATGGAAATGTCCAGTGGTGATAGTAGTGCTCCTCCTATGATTGAAATTGAGGCTGTCCAAAGTGTGACACCGTTGAACATCACCAATCCAAGGGAAACTCGCCAAGTGTCGGTCGCCGAGCTGGGAATCGATCCGGAGATTTTCAGGGCATGTTTTAACGTAGTTTTGTACTATAACAAGGCTATGGAGGAAGAGTCAGGATGGGTAGTTGCTGGATGGATCAGGGAGTCATTAGCAAGGGCTTTGAGAGAGCAACCTATGCTTAGTGGAAGACTAAGAAGAGGTGGTGAAGATGGGAATGGAGAATTAGAGATCGTGGCTAATGATAGTGGGGCTAGACTTATTGAGGCGAAGATCACAGTAACTATGCAAGAGTTTCTTGAAATGAAGGAACGAGAAAAATTGGAAGCTGAGCTTGCCTTTTGGAAGGAAGTTGATGCACAGAATCCTCAGTACTCTCCACTTTTCTACGTTCAGGTAAGTCAAATAGTCAAATTTAGTTATAAAAAAATTAAACTTATTGCTCTTTAATTATTTAGCCTGTGTATGGTCTGACCACTGAATTTATTTTTTAACGTTGAAAATTATATTTAGAGCAGCTACTTAATTAAGGTGTTTATGCTGCTTAATTAAGATGTTTGTTTCAATAAACTAAGTAAAAATAGATTATTTTGGTAGATTGTACAACGAAAAATTAGAAAGAGTGATGCATGTTGTTATAGTGTAAATTTTAATATGCTGAATGAATATGCCTAAAATAAACATCCTCAATATTTTGCATAAGAGTAATGTTTAGTGATGCAAATATTTTTTTAACTCAATTCACCCAGAAATCATAAAATTTTTCTTTATTTTTCTTATATTCTTTTTAGCAATATTGAAAACTTGGCTCTGCTTTTTGCTAGCAGTTGCTTAATTTTACCCCAGTAGAGTCAACTTGATTCCACTTATACTACTCATAATTTTCCTCATCAATAGTAGCACAATATCAAAACTAACCAAAATAACACCAATAGTTTGCCATAATTGTTTCCAACATTAATTATAACGTTCTTCATAATTTCTGCGCAATCATTTTTAGTTATTGTGTGCTGAAGAGTGATAACGATCAAATTCAAGTTCCGGGCATCTCTAATGATACTCTTTATTTTTTAGAGTATTTTTTATATAAATAAAAAGTAATTTTAATTTTATAGATCTAAAATAAAAAATTTGTCCAATGGTACTATTAACGTTACTCTTTATTTTGTTAACTCTCACAAAATATAAATTATAAATAATTCAAAGGAAAAAACTATTGAAGAGAGTATAATGAATAAATAAAATAAAATAAAAAAATATATGTGGGAACTATAAATTTCATAAATGAAAAACTAATAAAAAGCTAATTAATTAGACTCTCTAAAAATAGATAATCAAATACATTTTTTATCTTATATTTCGAGATAAATAGTGAAATAAAAAGTACATTAGAATTAAATTTGTAAGGACAAATCTTTATAATAAAGAATATTTTAGATTTAAAGAGGGCATTCAAAATGCTCTAAAGTCCTCGAAATCTGCAATTTCCTAATTAGTTGCGTAGAATTTTATATAGTCAATAAATCTCTCGTTGTTCCTATGTTTCAGCTGTGTATATTAACTCTTGTAATTAGTTTTTCCAATGTCAATGAATTATGCTTTTCACCAGTCCAGCTTGAAAGAGGTGCAAAATATTCAAAACATTAGTGCTGCTAATTCTGCAACAGGTAACCAACTTCCAGTGTGGTGGATACTCAGTTGGGATAAGCTGCAGTCTTCTGTTGGCAGACCTCTTGATCATGGAAAACTTCATTCAAAAATGGGCAAACATTCAAAAAGAACTAGTACCCAAGATTGAAACACAAAAAGTGCCCATTTTCTACTTCCCAAAACTCAAACCCGTAATTGTAACTCCAATTATCAGTCCAAACCAAAGCAAACACTGTGGTCAAACCATGATATTCAATTTTGCTAGTAAAGACCTAGACTTGAAGGATGATGATTCATCCGAGGCACTTGCCTTGTTTTGCATTGAAGAAGCCGAGGGAAGAATTGGAAGTAAAGTATCATCAAACTACACTTTGGTGGTCAAAGAGTCTCTGAAAGTTTTGAGGGTTCAAAATGGCAAGAAGCATGCTGTTGTAAAGACCAATTTGGGTATGAAGAGCACGGCAACTTGTTTGAGTTGGGATGAGTTGGGGATTAGAGAGGTGGCTTTTCGTGAAGGAAATAAGCCAGTTCATGCTTCACATTGGATTGGACCAACTAGTGATGGATCTGTAATGGCAATGCCATTTTGTCATGGTGAGGATGCTCATAAGGTCAATGTTTTGGTCACAATTCCCTTTGAAAAAGTGTATTAATTGAAGTGTTTTATCATGTCCAGACTGTATTCAGGAGAATCTCAAAATTTACTTTCTAGTATTCAATTGAAATTTTCATCAATTGCAAGATGATTTGCTTAAGAGGTCATTGAATTTGAGTCAATTTTTTAGATTTTATCGTTGAACTTCTTTCATTCAATTTTGATTTTGTGCACGTTATCGGTTCATTAACATACTTAGTAGTCGATTAATACCTAGATTCTATCATTTCCGATTCCATATTGTCATATTGTAAACAATGTTTTCCTGGATTTTGGTATAATTTAACTTTCTGTCATCTTATTTTCTTTAATTTACTTTATCATATTTATATTTGAACCATAAGAAAAAAGGTATAAATGTAAATATTATGATTTATAGAAAATAAATTATTGCGTAGCCACAATATATACTGACTAAATGCATAACTGTATCTACAGTTTAAATTTAGGCTTAATAATATTAAATAACATGATCTTTGTTTTTTTTTGTACTTATGACTCGATCTTTTGAAAATAACAAATAATAATACCACCTTTGTAATTTTTTGCATTCGTGGCACATGTTAATTTTTCCTTTTAAAAAACAACAATTGATGACGTGACACTGACGGTGTGATGATGTGGCCGTCAATTTTCAAATGATAATCAATTGTCAACATAAGTATACAATACTAAAGGATTAAGAGTTTAATTTTCAATAGATAAAAACCTCATCAAAAGAAAATGTTGAAGATAGGTCTACTGGGTGTAATTTGATCCATTTCTTTCACAATTCAAACGGAAAAACACATTTTTATAACAAAATAAAATACTGATTTTGACAAATATCATTCCAGATTTTAATTTTAAAAAATGCTAGAAAAAACAAATTGAATTTGAAAAATATCATATCCACAAGAAATCGCGATATTTTTGCGAGAAATTAATTTTTTCACAAAAAAAATGAATTCTAAGAAAAAAATTATGATTTTCCAGAAAGGTTTACAGAGGTCTCCAAAAGTCTTCAGTTCACAATTTTTTATATGAAATTTGATTTAATTTAAAAAATCTCCATAAGTCTTCAAAATAAAATTCACAAATCTTTCATAATTTTCAGTTAGTGTATACAATATTTACAAATTTTAATTTAATAATAATTAATTTGGTATATACAAATTTTCAAAAGTTTGCAATGATTTTCAAAAAGTCTTCAAGGTATTCGAAGATCTTCAAAAGTTTTCACAAAAAATCTTTAAAAATTTTCAAAAGTCTTTACAAAAAGTAGTCTTTAGAAAATGTCTTTATAGATGTCTTTGGAGAGCTTCAAAGGTCTTCAAAATATATACAAAATGTTTTCAAACTCATCTTACATATATCAAACAAACTCAACAAACCCAACCTGTACAAAATCAATCTTCGACGATATTCTTCAAAATCAACCAATTCTATCAATATTTTTAGTTTGTTTTTCTATAAAAAATAATGAAGCGACTTTAATATTAAAAAAAATAATGGTGTCCAAAGGTCTTCAAATCATTATTTTACAAACTCGATTACTAATAATCAATTAAATAAAAATAAAAGGAACTTAATATTAAAAAATCAAAAAAATAAGTGCAGAAACCCTAGTAGTCCACAACAATCGACCACCATCTTTCAACCTCCAATCAAACAGCTAGGCCTTCTAACAACCCTAGTCGCCACCCATTTGCCGCGCCACACACTCCCTCCTCTGCCGCCCCTCTTCCCTAGCAACCCTAGCTCGACTTCCGACGAGAGAACACATCATCAAACCAAAAACAAAGACATCATCATCTGAAATTTCACCAAACCAAAAACATAAATAGCATGATCTGAAATTTCAAAGAAAAAAAGACATGGACACCACAATCTGAACTCGATTTGAAATTTCAAGTGAGAAGGAAGTAAAAAGATGGAACAGATCTGCAACGATCAAGAGCAGCCACAACCAAGAACGATCTGCTCCTTGTCGTCGGCCTCTCATTAATCTGCAAAAATAAAGCAAAACCTAGCCTCCATCTAACTCGATCGACGCCGCCTCCTGCTAGGGCTTCGTCGCTCAAACATTTGATTATCCTCTGGTACGGATCTGCAACCGCCGTCGTCAAATCTCTCTTTCTGGTTTTGAGTCACAGTTGAAGGAAGAAGAGGATATGGAGGAGTAGGAGATGCGATGGACATAGGCGGAGGAAATGTGAGGAGGAACTGCCTTTCGCAAGCAGAGAAGACGGGAGGTGTGAGAGGGAGAGAAAGAGAGCGACGAAGGAATAGAGGAGAGCAGTGAGGAGGAAGAGGATGGTGACGAAGAAAGGGAGAATGAGAGATAAGAGAAAGAAAAGAGATTTTGGGTGGAGAGATTTTGAACTCGGACGAGGGAACAGAGTTAAGGATAAAAACATGATATTTCTCAAATTAGTATTTTAAAATAGGTCATTTTAAAGAAAATTATAAATATGAAAATTAGATAATGTAAAGTGAAATATGTCAAAATTGAATTTTTAATTGTGAAATATCACATAACTAACTCAATTCAAACCTCAGCTTGCTCCTAATGGCCCAAACCCAACAACACTACCCACTGAATGCCATTGCCAATCCATCTCTCTCAAAGACCCCTTTGACATTCTGTTGCCCAACACCCTACTTAGGTACAACCAACACAAGACATTCTTGTCATTATTCCGTAAAAGCCCAGCAAAAATTGCTCTTCAACCTCCTAAACCACTCTCAGAACTCCCAACCCAAGCTAATTCTTTCGTTAAATTGAAAAAACGAAAAACACAAAGGGTTTTAGCAGAGTCAAAGATTTTAAAACCCTTGTAAAACCAGAAAGAGTGTGTGTGGACTGGTGGGTTCTATACTTAGGTGGAGAAAGGTATATGTGAAGAGAGGGAGGGAGAGAGAGAGAGATTGGAACTTGTTGGAGATTGGAGAGTGGCAGTAAAAGTTATAGCAGTGAGACTAGTAGTAGCGGTACCATTGTAATGGGTAATGAAAGAAAGGGTCTTACAGGAATCAAATTAGAGAATCCATTTGCTTTCAAAGTGTTCCAAGTATTTACTGGCTTTGGCGTCGGTTGCGGTGTTGGTATTGGTGTTGGTCATCCTTTACATCTTGGTATCTAATCTCTTTCTCTTTCACAATATATATGCATGCACACAACACGCACATGTATACATAGGCAAACATATAAAGTTCTGAAGTTTTATGTCCTTTTTATGTTGTGTGTTGTTGGGGAAGATGGACTTTGGAGGGTTATTCAAACCCAAGAGTGGCGGTGAAAATTGTCAGAATTCAATACCTCCTCGAAAGTCATGTAATTTATCATTTGAAATGTTGCTTTTTCATTTATGTGTAAAATTTGGCAAGTATGTTTGTTTTGCTGAAATCGCTTGTCATGGATGTTGGTTTTTTCCTTTCTTATGATTGCATTTTTGCTGTTAATTTTTATTTTCTAGTGTCACAAATGAGAATAAGCTGAAATGAATGAAGGAAAGATAGAGCTTAATCACGATAACTAATTAATAGGAAGGGGGCCATGAAACCTTCCAATTTATTGTAGTAATTATATGTGCTCATTGCGACTTCATTTGGAGTTAAAATGCTTGGAAACAGCTGGATTTTTTTTGATTTCTTTAAGAGACCTATAATTCATGTGGAATAGTTGTTTATATGTCTATGATAATCATAATTTCCTATTGGATGTTACATGTTCCTGTTTGTCAGTTGTATAACTAGGAGAATGAAATTTGTATCAGCTACTGATACCGTAAATTTTGTCTGGATTCGGGAATTTGCTAAAGTATGAAATTGTTTGCTTTTGAAATTCCCTTTTCAGATAAATGTGTTGTGTCTACCTTTCAAGGTAGAAACAATCCAGAAAGCCGAGTGAGGCAAGGAACCTGAAAAATTAATTTAGTTTTTTAAAGTATCTTTTCAGTGAACTTTTTCATTGAAACTTTAGCTAAGCTTGGTGTTTTCCTGTGAATTTCATCATCCAAATTTAGCATGATATTTCCCATGCTTCTGTAATGCTTGGTGATTACAACTTAATTAACTTTGATTTGAGTTGACATTTCCTTTTTTCTTCTAACAGATAAGGCAATGTTATTTTTCTTGGGGTGAAATTATATCTTCTTTATTAAACATTCATTTATCTTTTGTAATACACTCAGAATCTTCCTTTCTCTATATATTAATTGTGAATATCAATTTCTCTCCATTATAGGTTCCATACCAATGTTGGGCGAAGTTATGAGTGCAGCTAGAGGAGCAACAAATGCATTTTCGGGTGTTACCTGGCATGTCAATAGTGCGGTAAGTTAAAGCCTTGTGCGTGTGAATAGGTATCATTCATATAGTTATTTGAGCTGGTTTGGGTTGAGATGACAATTCAACTAGTGATTCTCATTTTGTAGTTGAGTAAAATGGGAGCGAAGAATGTTAAAGCTGGTATTGGATGCGGAGTTGGTCTTGGTCATGGATTTGGAGTCGGTATGTCATGCCTTTTCTCCCATACATTATCATGTTGTGACGTCTTGTGCATAAGTCCACATATCATGAGTCCCTTGATGGACTATTGTTGGCCTTTCCAGTTCATATTCTAGGTCAATGAAGCAACTTCCGAAGTTTAGATTGAAATTAAGAAAATTTTTGATGAATTTTACATTTATGTGCTTTCTTCTTCAGTTATTGCATTGCTCTGCATAGTGTTGACAAAAAATTTTGAAGGACCTTTCTAGTTTGTTGCCATGCTTGGGATAGTCATTTGGTGAAAAGGGATAAAGATATCCAAACTATATATT
>CAODLS011082222.1:0-10728 GCA_948243855.1 Flueggea neowawraea | reverse complement strand
GAATTTTTATCTAATCAAATGCCAAATAGTTTATGAGTAACTTGACTTAGTTCGTAAAAAACAACCTTTGTCCTAATGCCACGCCATCATAAAATATGAGCCAAAGTGTCACACTTGGTAGTGGTGGCTTCAGCCAATCTGGACATTATCCTCTCTTTAGACTAAATGACTTCTACTTTTGATCCAATTAATGCCCATTTGGTGCTCTTTGTTTTCCATTTAAGCATAGATTAATTAATTGATATTGTTTAATGAACTAAGTTGTCTGTCCAATGCTTATGTTCGTCTAGCTAGCAAACAAGGATATGGGGACACAATTACGTCACAAGTGTTATTAGTGGGATGGTTGGTTCTTCTTTGTGTTACAATTGGCATATGCCCCCTTTATTTGCATTTTTTAATTTCCTTTACTTTCCGATTCGGAAGTTCTTTTTTTTTTAACTTCTGATAGAGTGCAAAATTAGATTTTAAATTAGTAACTTTTGTAAATTTTTTTTTACTGAAA
Organism: Flueggea neowawraea; assembly: GCA_948243855.1. Lineage (NCBI taxonomy): Eukaryota > Viridiplantae > Streptophyta > Magnoliopsida > Malpighiales > Phyllanthaceae > Flueggea > Flueggea neowawraea. The sequence goes on along the minus strand of CAODLS011082222.1, from coordinate 10,223 downwards.
AAAAAAATCAATGACAACCAGTAGTAGTATATTCTTACTGAAAGTTACTATGTATTTTGTAAATTATATATGAAAACAGAAAGATGGACATGTTTTTTGGAAGTTACAAAATATTATAGTTTTAATGTGCGTAAAATAAACACTACTAAAATGTACAGTCTTTACGTTTATAAATTTGAACCCACATTCACTTATCGAATATGAGACTATCACATTACGTATGCTTTAGTATTTAAAAATATGTAAAAAATATTGAAAATACTTCTGAAATTTAATTCTAAAATTTGCATACTACTCATAATTCATAAAAAAAACTTGAATTTGGAAAGTAGACATTTAGAAAATGACATATAATAAATAATATATTTTTAAAAGTAAAATAATGTAACAAGGACACGTTCTTTAAAAGACAGGTTATATATCGGGAGCATGCTACATACTACTTTTTTGATAAAAAAAACCCTAAATCACAATTTATCGATGATTTTGGATGCCTTTAAAATTTGAACATCAACATACATATTTTTTATTCGCAGGATAGAAACAATGGGAAACAGAAAGGAAAAGAGAAGGTTTGGGGATTATAAATTTGGTCATAAATTTAGTTAGTCGTAGCCCCACGAGCCCCTCTTTTAAGGGGGGAATGGTCCATTCAATGGAGACCTTGACAATATCATGGTTTGGTAAATATAAAAATCAAGATTAGGACAAAACTGTTTGATGGCCTAAACATTTTGTTAATGTAGGACCTTTTCTTTCTAATTCTTATTAAATTGCTTTTCACCAATGCACCTTCCCAGCAATCACTTTTCTCAAACTTGTGATCCATTATTATTATTATTAGTAGTATTATTATTATTATATTAAGCTCAACTCTTTTATTTTTCATTTTGTTGTTCAATTTTTGTCAATCTTTTAGTTATGTGTGTTAGGTAAGTCAAAATTATATCAATATTTTTTTGGTGCATATAAAAATTGTGTAGTTGGGACTATAATTAAGAAATAGAAAGGAGAGCTGATTTTTGAGGACATGCATCCTTTGTTAATATTTTTTAACTTTTTTTCTCTTTTTTATTCGTGAAGATATCAAAATGTAGTTTTTTTAATTAAATTTTGTTACATTTAGGTCTTATTAAAAATCAAAATTAATGAATTATTAGTGTTAGAGACGACTCTAATGTGCTATTTAAAGTTTTTAAATTCAATCAAACTGAATTTAGGAGGTTTAATTGAATTGATAAGCTATATATATGAGACGATATGGACTTTTAAAGAGCATAGTAATAAATATACCTATGATTCATGTTCAGGCGTGCCCTTAATAATTGTATACATGAAAATTAAACTTGTAATTATTCTTGATCCAAATCAGTTTGATTCTGAAAAGGAAAAAAAAGTTCGCCCAAAATATGGGATTAAGCTACTATGAATGACCTAGCTAATTAAATAATTTTAAGCTTTTTAACATGCTGATTGGTTTTAGTAGTCCAAAAGATCACTAATAATTTGACTTTTCCCACTTGTGCTGTCTATGCAAATGCAAATAATTAGTGCAAATTATGGATTCTGTGATAATCAAACCAATCATGGTAAACATGACACAAGCATTTGAGAAACCAAGCCACCGCCCTTTCGGCTCTTTTATTTATTTATTTATTTTTTGGGTTAAAGCATCCTTCTTCTTCAGCCTCAGATCTTCCAAATGCATATCAAACACATTTCTGCTTCTGTCTCTACAAGCCACCGCCCTTTCTCGCTCTGGATTGAAACCGAAAAAAAGAGAGAAGAGAAAATTAACAACACAGGTAGAGTTTGAGAACCAACTCACGATGGAATTGAACATCCATGACAATCACATGTTTTTTGATTGTTTGTTTGATGAAATTCGAATTGGGTTCTCGTTTTTTTTGATGAAGTTGCGAACTTTGTGGTTTTTTACTTGATGGGTTGTTTGAAGTTCCTGTTTTTATTCATGATTGTGTTTGTTGTGTATTTTTGGTTGCTTTTTTGCAATTCCTTCAATGGGAATTTCAGCTTTGTGAAGCTGAAATCACGGGGAAAGAAAGGGTCTTTCTTTCTTTTTTTTTTCGGGTTTTTTTTAGTTAAAATTGGAAAAGGAAGTTTTTTTTTTTTGTGTGTGTGTGTATAGAGAGTAATTCAGAGGAGTGGAGAGGTTTGTTTCCTGAAAAAGCGATGATACCCACCTTTATTGGAGGCCTTTGGTGAACTTGTAGCCATGTGGATCCTTATTTTCCTCCTCCTCATATGTGTAGCTAGTTGGTTTTTTGTTTTTGTTATGGTTGTTTAGCGAGAACTGAGTTAAAAGTTCTTTTTTTTTTCTTTGTATCACTTGATCGCAATTCATGTCTTTCCATAGACCAAGGTATCCATCTCTACCTTGTTTCTAGCTTTTATGATTCTTCAGCTCAGTTAATCTGTTTTCCAGTTTCTCTGATTGGTTTTTGTTTGTTTAATTGTTAACTGTCTTGTGTTTCCTTGCAAGTTAAACTTTTTAGGTGAATGTTAGTTGCCCTGTATGTTCTTGAATCGTTTGCTTACTGCCAAATATTCTTTTGGCTCTATTAACCCTTGCATATTTGACTGAATTTTTTTTGGACAACGTTGCATATATGACTGAATAATTCTCAATCAAATTAATCATTAATACAAGTATGCAATTTTAATATGGCTTCACTGTGTATTGAAGATCTTAAGGACGTTTATGTTTTTTCTTTATCATATCAAATTCGGTGTTGATGAGCATGTGAAAATTCTGAATGTTAAGCTGTTTTTATTGGAATTATTCTTGAGTCTGATGACTCATGGGCTTTTGGACAGCACATAAATCTTTTGTCAGAAAGTATTTCCAACATCAACCTCACACCTAGAACGGGATTACTCTAGAAAGTTTGCAGATTATAGAATTTTGGTTGGACTTTTATATAGTCTTCATGACGAGTTTGGCTGCAAAATCCTTCCGTAAATTGAGCCAGAAAATGTATAAATGGATTGTTCTAGTTATATTCTTGGTATTTTTGAGATGTCCTGTTTTAGTCCTGTTCTGGTGGGCATGAATAATTGCATGGTATTGAGATGATTCATGATTTTAATAGTGTATATAGATTTTATGCACACTTCAACCCGGGTTAGGGAATCTTCTTATTGGTCAGAATGACAAGTTTCTAGGATTTGTTTTTGTTTGCTTCACTTTGCATCTTATGAGATTCCTTCTTGCATGCCTCTGGAAGAAAAAATTGTTGCTATCATTTATCAGAATATAAAAACTTTGATGTAGATTCTGACAAAAATTTTCCTTTTTTTCTTTTTCATACCCTTTCATTATACCATAGTTTCTGGTGGCACCTTAGCTCTTTTATATTGAAAATCACGAGTTATTATGCTAATAGATGTTATGTGAAATTTGTGGCATTTTAACGAATTTTGACAAATACATTGTGGTTCATTATATTTGTCTAACTACTGTATTTGTGGTGTTCTTGGTGCAGAGATAAGGGGCATAAAATTAGTGATGGATGATTACTCTGGGAAGAAAACTGGTGATGGGCTTGTTGTCTCCAGAAACGGATCTTCCCTTGTTCGAAGAGAAACTGCTGATAGTAGAGATCGCAATGCTCAATATTGCAACCGAATTGGGTGTAATGGAATTCAGAACTCTACTATAGGTACTCAAATCAGCTGTTCAGGAAAAGCCAAATCTTCAAGGCCATCGTTTCGGCCTTCCTCAAGTGGGAAGGAAATAGTCGGAACCTCTTCAAGGACTCGCTCTACAATAAATAACCAGAGAAAACCCTTATCAGAACCTCAAAGAAAGCTGTCTTCTCAGCTAGAAACTGATTCATCTGAAAGTGGCAGCATTGAAGAAGACGCTGGGGCTAGTGAGGTTGTCTCAACTGAAGCTGAAAGTTCTCGCATAGGAACAAGTACAAATTCTCTTAGGACTGTTTATAAAAGGTCAGGATTAGGTGACCAGGATGTTCTAGTTGGCTCATCTACTCTGTTGACATCTAGAAGTACAAGTCAAGGGATTCGTGCAAATTCAAGCAGGTATGGTTTAAGAAGTCTTAGATGCAATGCAACATCTGATGTTGCTAATTCAGGTTCTTCACTAGATGAAAATCAAAGTAGGAGTAAAGGCATGGCCAGAAAGAGAATATGTGATGGAGAAAGTAGTTCCACTGCCCGAGGTAAGAAGATGGGTGGATCATCGTTGGAATGGCGGAATTCTGGTGTGACCTCTGGTATTTCGATTTCTGATTCAAGGAGAGCTAGAAGTGGACCTTCTAACAGAGACAATGGTGCTTCATCTGTTAGGACTCGAAGAGCAATCAGTGGTTATCCTAGGGCTAGGGCTAGGGCTAATGTCCAAGGTAATGAAAATAATATATCACTGACCACGTCAACCCATGTCATGCCAGAGATGTCCCAGTCTGATGATCCAGTTGATTTAAATGCTCCTCCTTCCTCATACCAATCATATTTGGAAACCTCTTTAAGTCGCACTAGTTCTTATTCTCGACCTGGTGGAAGTAGCAGTGAGAGTTTACGGGCTATCAGACCATCCAGTCCTGTAGAAGTTGGCAATAACCGACCTATAATAAATCGGGAGAACTTTCGGCGCTACAATATGGATGGAATTGCTGAGGTATATAGCTCATATGATATTCTCTGTCTTTTTTTCCTGTATGATATAATGGATAAATTTTTTTATAGATTGTTTTCAACTTGTTAAGCTTATCAATCTTTGTTGTGTTTGTAAACCTTTGTCTTGAAACTGTTGTTTAATGATGTTGTGCAGGTGTTATTGGCACTTGAGAGGATTGAACAGGATGAAGAGCTTTCTTATGAGGTATGTAGTGTCATGATATTTTAGTCTTCCATATGTTTTTTTTGTTAGGCTTATTTTTTTTTAAATTTAATCTTGCAGCAATTGCTTGTTTTGGAGACCAATCTGTTCCTAAATGGACTAAACTTCTATGACCAGCATAGAGAAATGAGATTGGATATTGATAACATGTCATATGAGGTTTGCTCTCTCTCTGAATGAAAAAATTCCATACAAACCTTGTCGTTGGATATTCTGATATATGGTTTCTTGCTGCTATTTGATAGGAATTATTAGCTTTAGAAGAAAGGATGGGTACTGTGAGCACGGCATTAACAGAGGAGGCATTGTCAGAATGCCTTAAAACTGGTATATATCAGTCTGCATCTATGGAAGATTCAAATTCTGATTTTGGTTGTGATAAAGATGATGAAAAATGCAGCATCTGCCAGGTCCTTCTCCTTTGATTCCTTTCTACTGCACTTTATATTTCACTCGTTTCTAAATGCTATTTACATTTGACAATTTTATTTCTTGTGCGTGGCTTTCTTTTATTTTATGTTTTGGGAAAAAGAGGCATTCAGCTTTATGAATCATGTTTATAACAACATTGTTGGACGCTGGTTTTATTAGTTAATGTCAAGTGTGATAATTAGAGTTTGCAGCAGATCACTGGAAGAAATAAGTTTATCTTAGGTCATTTGATGACAGCAACTCCTTCCGGAGTCTAATTGTTGTCTTCTTTACTCTTCCAGGAAGAGTATGCAGGAGGAAATGAAGTGGGGAGGTTACTGTGTGAGCACATGTATCATGTGGTCTGCATACAGCAATGGTTGAGGCTAAAGAATTGGTGCCCTATTTGTAAGGCTTCTGCGGCACCACCCTCGTCGCCTTCATCTACGAAACTCGCCTAATAAAATGGTTGCAGGAGACGGACTTCTCATTTTGTACAAAAAAGCAAGTCTGTCCTCTTCCATTTATATTCTTTTGTCCCTCATTTGATCTTTTCAAAGTTCCTTCTTGTACATTCCAATTTCCTTTTCACTTGAATAGAGTAATAAATCCGGGCTTTACTGCCTGTACGGAAACTCTGTTCATAAAATTGAAACTGTGACTGAAATTTTAATTTACTCTCAGATTGCTATCGTCTTGAACATGGTCTTTCCTTCTGTTCTTCTTGTGTAGTTTGTGTTTGTCTGTATGATTGCCATGGAAAACTGGGACGTTGTTTTGAGGGAAAAATGATTCTGGTAGTCAATCAGGTACTTGAGCAGAGAAGTTGTTTGGCAGTTTTGGTGATTTGCCTTGTTCAGGTGGCGAGCTCTTGCCTCTTTACAAAGCAACTCGCATGTGTGAAGCAAGCTTAAGGTTAACCTTTCTTGCAAGTTGGAATATTAGATTCTCAGCATTAGCGTCTTTGCTTGTAGAAACTCAGCCAAGCTTAGTATAAACTAACATTAACCGGTTCAGGGTACAGCATTAGTATTCAAAGAAAGAAAACATTTCAGCTTTTCTTTTCTCTGTTTTGTACATAAACTTAAACTGGGTATCGAATTCATTCTCTTATCATTGACAATGACTTTGATAAAGCAGGGAGATAAATCTAGAGCGCTAGAGACAACTCTAATATTGATAAGCAGATAACTCTACTACCAATAAGTGAAATTTATTATTAGTGGCATTTCAGTTTCCTTGTCAACAACAAATGAAAAAAGAAAACCTAATATAACAGGGAATATGCTGTTGAATGGCAAGGACAGAACTAGGACCCAGCAGAGGAGCATTATGATGTTAGAGCAATCTTTATCAAGCTAATGCACTAATAAAACACCAAGAAAAGATAACCACATGAGAAAACAATTAGCTGGAAAAAATCTATCAATTGATGAAGAAAGGTTCGGATAGACAGAAGGAATCTTAAACCTCTTAAAATAAGCAACGCAAGAGTACACATTTAAGAAAACAATAAGTAAATGCAAACAGGAAACATAAAGAACCCCATTTGTCATGCATTTCAGAAACAAACACATCATTCTCCTGCCTTTTCAGTTGTATGTTTGTTCTTTATTTGGCAAAACTGTGAAGTCAAAGAAGTTGGCAGTGTTAGTTTTTTGGTGAGTCAGCTGAATAGTGACAAATGGAGAACATCAACAACACCGAGAAACAGAGATGAACAAGTAGGCCTCACTTTCATTGGAATTTTTCAGAGTTGCGTTCTGTAATAGAAGAATTTTATCAAAAGTGCTCTTCTGTCTTTGCTTTTCTTTTTTTTTTGGTCAAAACTCTTCTGTCTTTACTAGTATTTGTTTCTGACATTCTCTTACATATGTATTACATTTGCCAAAAGTCTTGACTTTGGTCTTTAGGCATGCGGAAGCATTAAAACTTGATAGCGAAAGTCAATCTGACTTGGATCTGGGTCAGTTAGATAAAAAAGGTATTTGGATGAAGGTGATTCAATCAAATATAAGGCCGCAAAATTTACATTTCACGTACCAACACTGGAATGTTTCAAAAGAAGCAGCCAAAAAGGTAGATTCTTCAGTCATGCCATCTAAGCACCTAACAGCAGAAGCAAGCAAAACGAATCACTAATTTAGCTATTATCATAAAAGTAAATACACCCAGCAAGCCACTCCTTGGTTACTGATATATAGAATAATATATGCATAATTTCTGTCTTTTAACTTTCTTGTTTCTTTCCAAGAAGCATTGGTACAAACAAGTTTTGCTACTGCACATTATTGGTACGGTGATGCCTCCCGGAGATTCAAGATATTTGCCGAGTACATGTAACACCCTTTCTCATAATCCATATAATCAAATATAATAAATTATAGCTCATTCGCCGGATGTGACAGTACAACTAACAACTCTGCAATTAATTGTGTGTTCAAAGCAAATGCAATTAGTTAAAGTTTGATATCTGAACATGAAACTCAGTTAGTGACAAAGCATCATGATTTTCTAGAGCAATCACTCGAGAGCAAAGTCTTTAACTTGTACAAGTGCTTCCTTAGTGGGATTCGATCTAATGCTGTCTCACATCAGTTTCCAACATCAGCAGTGAGAGCAGAAGAAAGGAAGACAATTTTACTGCACTTGCAGATATGATTTTTACATTTTTGCCATATGTACTTTGCATAGGCAAGTGATTACCAGTCTGAATTTTATTTCTAAATATGACTGGTGTCAGTGAGGAATGTCTTCTCATGATCATTCAAGGTCAGAACTAACGCGCTCTGACAACAACGTCTAAGTTGGCTACACCTCTTTTGTTGTCTTAATCTCTCGACTGCTTAAAACTTGTCATTTGGAGCCTGAAACATCTAGAAGTTGTATAAATTGTATCCTTCTGCTGATGTGGAATCATCTCCAACTATGATATATCTACTGCTGAAAGTGGAAGCAGAACAAGTCAAATCTCCATTCTCTGCACACATATCCTCTGTAGTAGAGTGAGTTGACAGGGCAACAATCTGAATTCCCGTCAGACAAAATCCAAGCCTCTATATCAAAGCTAGAGTGGTCTTCTGTGGTCATCCGAAATGTTTTTCTTTTTCGCCTTTTCTCCAGTGAAGCTGCATTGCCAAGATAGTCCGTGAAACGAAAGCTTCACCATTTTATGACATTGTAGAGAAAACATTCTCAAGGTTACTGCAGAGATGGACCTCAATTCATCGGCAATGCAGCAGCTTGATGTTGGAAACATTATTAATTCAGCTGCAAAATATATCAGTGATAAGGATTTTAGACATGGAAACAAATCACCATTTTAGAACTTTGAAGATCATACCATAGAAGAAAATGCATGACACGATTGATTTGGCATAGAACAAAAGTTTCCAGGAAGCATATCTATGCCAGTAGAGTAATCAGAATGTTTAGATGAATAGTGGTTAAAATTGGCAGCTACTACAATTAAATTAGAGAAAACAGTAAATCTTGTCAGAATAATAGACTGGACAACGTAACATTATAATGCCTCTGCTTCTATAATTTCAAAATAGAGAAGGAAAGATGACAGCATCTCTGGGTCTATCCAAATGTCTGCCAGAGATCTAGTCTACGGATCTCCAAGAAAGTCAGACATATGGAAAATCCCAGAATTAGTACATGAAGCAAACACAAAAATCCCACAACACAAAAATCCCATATAAAAGACTACCTCCAATGAGTAAGTATCGTTTTTCATATTCTCAAAGTTATAGACAACTCCAGCAGTGGTTGAAGAGCTTGTGTAAAGACTTGTTTATAACTCTATGTTGCCCACATAGTTTTGTGACCCATTTTTCCAAAAACTGTCCTGCCATAGGGCATTTGCAAAACAAAGTACCATTCGCAGAAAATATGCCGAGGATTCAACTTCAAGAAAGGCAAACAACTATGGAAAAAATTCTGTTCAATGAAACAGGCCAGATGGTTAAACCTTACAAAATACAAATTACAATCTGAGTTTTGTTTCCTCCTTGATGCCAAGCAACCCTGTTAATATAAGACAAAAATGAAAATTGGACTGCTCAATCTTCGTAACTGAATTAGCCTGGTGCTCAATCACATATATAAATTTCTGAAAGATCTGTAAATTTGTCAGATGGTAACCTCATTTTGAATGGCTCTGTAATGTATTGAAACGCATCTCATGTGCAAATTAATTGCATTTGCTTTTTAGTTACTGGAAGAATTCAAACAGATGAATCTTTGTTATCAGATTTACATCTCGACAATTTTACTTCATTTGCTCATCAGGAATCAAGATTGGGAACATGACATATCAAGAAAACAAAGGTGAACCTGAAAGAGAATAGGAACAATAACATGGCAGATATAAACTTCAGGTGTCATTTAATTGAAAAATCAAGTCGAAAACATCACACACTGTTAGAAGTAAAAAGACTGGTCAATAGATATCAATGTGTTATTAATATTGGAATTCCAATCAATTCTAAGATTTTAAAAATACATTAGGAGCCACACACAGCAGCTCTTCCACCAGTGGGTTTTACCTTTCACCAAGTTACACAGAGTATCCCTGCAAAACTGTCTTGGATTTCCTCTTCATCGGCTTTAAATTATACAGAAGAACTTGACACCCGCCGCGATGGCAAGGGATGGCCAGCATCAATGCTTATCATACAACAGAGCGACGAATCAAAGGCATTCTGTCAGCAAGTTTCCCTCGATTGGTCGCTGTTAAACGATTTTTCATCGTCATTCAGGGTCCGCAGAAGAACGCAGACATTTGGATGCTCAAATCAACAATTTGTCTTGCAAACGCCGAGCTTCATCACTGGGTAGCCATCCCGTTCATCCAGGCAATAATTACTGAAGAAGCTGTGTCAATGACTTCAAACTACATCTGTCAATGCCTTTGAACCAG
>CAODLS011082196.1:0-40366 GCA_948243855.1 Flueggea neowawraea | reverse complement strand
TTTCCTTTTGCCCTTGACACCTATGACTCTCAATTATGTGACCTGAGGACGAAACAAATGATTCATGCTTGCTTAATATCAGATTTTATCAAGTTCATCCTAAGCACGAGGTGGCGACGTGCTTAGGAGGTCCAATCAGGGAGTTCCACATTTCTTCTTCTTATCAGCTCAATTTCTTATGTTTTTTACACCTAAACAGGCCAAAAACTATATGAACCAAATTTAAATTATTTATACACCTATCCTAATGTATTTAAGAAACCACCTATTAACCCTTCTTTTGTAATAGTCTAACTTTTGAACCCTGATTGTCCTGCCGATAAATCTTTTATGACTCTCAAAATTATTGTAAATTATTTTCTAACCATATAGACAACGTATGCAACTTCATATCAATCTATATTGTATGCAATGCATGCTCATGTATATGTGGTTTTGGTCATGGTCGTGATACTCACGCACTCCATAGACCTGGTAAGTCGATTTTCCCTATTTTTGGAAAAAAAATCAAACTTTATTGATCTAGGGTTTGAGATTGATTTATAATTAATTGATAAAATTGTGATTTAAATTAGGTAGAATGTGGTCTAGAAATGATAAATTTATGATCGAATGGACTTAAATTTTGTTTGAATGGATTTGAGTCAGCTAGATATTTTTTAATATCTAGGTAAATTGATTTGAATGGACTTAATTTTTTTCATTATTCTGTTTATTGTTCTAGTCTATGGAGAAATTTTTAACCAATAGACCAAGTAGTAGTGTTGAATCTTAAAGAACTCCCAATGTATCACTCACTTTGGATGCAAATGAAAAAAATGAAGTGAGTTGGATTTTAATTCGAGAGACATAGTTAATGACCCAGCATTACAAAACCAATTGAAGACTTTTATGCTCATATTAGAGATCGAATTCAAAGAGAGTACTTTCTAAGAATCCTTGTCAACCAAAGGGTCATAAGTTTCCTAAAAGAAATTATGGGAAAGACAATAGAAGTTTCAACCGAGATGATGCAAGAAACATCAATGGTTGGAGTATAGTGTGTCGAAAGATGCAGTGTGTTGTTTTGTATGCTATATTTTTAAGCCTACTAATGCAAATCGTTTTGGGATGGTGTATTTGAAAAGTGGGTTTCAATATTTGGAACAAGGCACTTGAAAAAATCAATGAGCATGTAGGAGAAGTGCATAGTACGCACAACGAGTCAAGAAATTTATTTGAGAATGTTAAAAACCAAAGGCAGAGTGTCTCTTATAGTTTCTTTAGACATAATCATGTCGAGGAAGTTGTTTATCGCGTTCACTTAACGTCATATTTGGATGTGATTTGTTTGCTTTTGTAGCAAGGATTGCCTTTTCACGATGAATCAAATGACTTATCCACAAATTCAAAAGGAAATTTTCTAGAGGTGTTGGCATGGTATAGTGAGGAGTGTGCAGAGGTTTGTGTGGTTACTAGAAAGAATGCTCCTACCAATAATCATATGACTCATCCCCGTATTCAAAAGGAATTAACAAATTGTTGTGCTCTTGAAACTACATGTGTGATACTGAATGACATTGGAGATCGAAAATTTGCTCTTTTGGTTGATGAGCCGCGTGATATTTTAGTAAAGGAACAAATGGTAGTCGTTCTTAGATATGTTAATAATAATGGAGATGTTATAGAAAGGTTTTTAAGCATGGTACGTGTCACTGATACTTCTGCAAATAAGTTTTTACAACGATTGATAACATAACTATTTTGTGATGCTTTCAGAACATGGCGGCATGTCGAAAGCAACTATCATATCTCTACTTGAATGTGCATATATAGTTGCATAATTACTACATATATTTGAATATTTAATTTAATTCATTTCATTTAGTTTTCTTATACATATGCATTTTTGTCCTATACACCATGTAGCTAGAATTCTAGCTAAACAGTAAACAAATTCAGTCCATGCTTAGGCAGAATCATGGCTCTACCACTGAATACATGTGTTATTTAGTATTGCAAAGCATCTAGCATATGTATTTTTTTTTTTCAAATTACAAAAACTTAAATACTCTATTAGCTTATAGTTACAATTTTTATTTTAGTAATAATCTTTTTTTTATTTAATATGCATGACTTAATAAGGCTAGAAATAAAATTTCAATCATTTGTTTGATGTCGCTAGTGTGTTTTTTCTTGTTGTTAATGTCATTACATTTTGTCAGTCTTTACTATTTATATGGCTTAAACCAAGAGGAAATTACACAGAATATCTTGTAATACATTTTGGCTTTTGAGAAAGTTTTTCATACATATTCTTGTATCATTATTGAGTGATTGTATCCTAACACCTGTGAAGTTAGAAAATTGTAAAGGTTTTCAACCGTGAAGTTTGAAGTGTAGGAGAGCGTTTGCTCATTAAAAGCAAGTTGGTGTACCATTTTTAAAGAGATAACTCTCAAGTTGAAACTTGCAGAGTAGATATAGGTTTGGTTAAGCTGAACCACTATAAATCTCGGGCTTGATTCGCCTTTTCATTTCCCTTATCTCTTTACTTTATATTGTTGTATTGTTCATCTAATTAATTTTTACTTCTTATTTTTGAAAAAGAATCTCAAAGATTATATTATTTAAAGAAAGCCAATTTACCCATCCCTCTCGGTTTGCTATTTGGGCCAACGGAGATGACCATATGCATCTTGGTATCTAGAGATATCCATGATCGTCTAGGTTTGTGAGAATAGTTATGGCTAAGGATGGCACACACATGGTATTTTTCTAATGAACATTTTTTTTTACAAATGATTGACTTTTTGAACATTTTTCTATAGATGATACTTATTATTATTGTTTTGATACAACAATGAATTGTGGTCTGAAAATAAATCTCAAAGGTTTTTTTTTTGAAATGGAATAAAAAACTTTCATTTAATCAAACAAGATACAATATGGTTCAATGACGATGAAAGAGCGAAATCAAACGGCCTTCCCATACATTATAATCCAGCAAATCAATAACAACCCTAGCAATATGATGGGCAAAACAATTAGACAACCTAGGAAAAACTTAACATAAGCATTTTGTAAGGCATTAAGAGTTCTTAAACAATCTATAGCAAGCATGAGGAAATAAGAATTCTTCCCATTGCCCTTATAAATAGCATTAACTCCTAGCTGTTAGTCAGATTCAATTACCATATCATCGATGTCAAACTCCTTCATCCAGGTAAGAACTTCTCTTATATACCAAATTTTAGCAATCCTGGGTTCCAAGTAAAGGCCAATCGACATAGACAAGATAGCCATCATTTTATCCTGTTCATAAAACATCACACAACCAAAACCTGACTTCCCTTGCCCAACAAAACATGCAATGTCGACCATAGCCTGAAAGGAGCAATCAGACAATCGAGTCTCCCCTTTTCACCAACAATCATCCCATTCCTTAATGATCCTCTCACCACCATTCGAGCTTCTAACAATCTGCACCTCCCTCCATTTAGCCAGTAAATTCCTGGCCAAGTAAATAACTGCTTGAGCAGTTCTAGACCTGCCTTTCCATAAAACCTCATTCTGATTTTTCTAGATAGCCCACGCCACCACACATGCCACATACATCTCCTCCATCGTCAACTTTCTCATCATCCCTGCAAGCCATCGAAAAAAGCACTCCATACCAAACTCAAAGCTATAAATCCCAACAACATTCCATTCCCCCACAGTAAATCCATAGGCTAAAAGACAATGAGAAATGGACTCATTACCTACTCTGCATACCTCACACCTTTTCCATCAGTCTAGCCTTCCAGGATAACACTATTTTGGATGCACTCCAAATGAAGCTATAAAGCTTTTAATTTTTTTCGGGATTTTCAACCTCCAAAGTCTTCTCCAAACCTCACTCTTCTCGCTTCCAAGAGTAATAGCCAGCCTCAATGCACAATTATAGGCCGACTTAACTGAGTAAATCCCTCTATCTTCATAAATCCAAGTTATGCAATCCTCCACTCTACAATTACTTAACAAAATAGAAACAATTGATGAAATACCTATTCCACCCGCTTAACATTCCATCTTCCACTCTCCTGATCAATTAGCTCTGAAACTTTCACTCTCTCAAAGAATCAATTAAGATCGAGGAAACAAAAGGATTCAAAGGATCGTTAAGCCACTGGTCTCTCCAAACTAAAATGGAATCACCATTTCCCACACACCACCAACAACGTTTTATAAGTAAATCTTTTGTCTCCCAAATGATTCTCCAAGTGTAGATAGGATTAGAACCCAACTCTAACTCAAAGAAGTTGACATTAGAAAAATATCTGGCCTTAACGATCCTTGATGCAAGTGCCTCTAGAGAAGGCACCAACATCCACCCTTGCTTGCCCAACAAGGCCAAGTAAAACTTCTAAATATTACGAAAACCCAAACCACCTTCCACCTTAGCTTTTCACAGTCTCTACAACCCCATCCATCTAATGCCCTTCCCCACATTCGAACTCCACCAAAAACCATTCAATAGTCCATCAATCTGACTACAGAGTGCCTTAGGGAATCTAAAAATGCTAGACACAAACATAGGTATGGCCAAGCAAACCGATCTAATAAGAACTTCCTTACCGGCTTTGGAAAGAAGATTTTGGTTCCAACCCCTAATGCGATTCCAAACCCGATCCTTCACAAAAGCAAATTCGTCCCTTCTATTCCTACCAACTTCAGCGAGAAGTCCCAAATACTTGTCAAACTTCTCAACAGTTGTAACCTCAAAGCAAGCCGCCACCTCTTCTTTCTTGCTCATGGAGGTGTCAACACTGAATCTAATCCCCAGATTTGTTAAAATTTACGAGTTGACCAGAAGCACGCTCGCAAGTCTTTAAGACCTATTTAAGCGACTCAGCCTCCTCTCTACACACCTTGAAAAAGATAACACAATCACTAGCAAAAAATAAAAGCGACACAAACAAAACCATCCTAGCAATACAACATCCATGTATCAACTCCATTCTCTTGTTAGCATGAATAATCATTGATAACACCTCCGCGCATAAAATAAAAAAAAAAAAGATAAGGGGATAATAGGTCCCTCTGCCTCAAAACCCTCATCGGGATAATCAGGCCCAATAACACAACCTCCAACAAGCTTCCTTCGTTTTGCGCTAAACCCCATCATCTCCAATACCTTACTAACAAAATCACATTCCACCTTATCATAGGCCTTACTCATATCAAGCTTCACACTGTCACTCGCTTCTTCCCTTTTCGCTTCCTCTTTAGATAATGTTGCACTTCAAACGCAACCATAATGTTATCCATCATAAATCTCCCAAGAACGAATGCACTTTGAGACTCGAACACTAACGACCTAATAACCCCCTTCAACCAAATCACTAACATCTTACACACAATTTTATATAAAACTTGGCACAATGAAATCGACTGCAACTCCCAATATGCGTCACTTTATCCACCTTTGGAATCACAACAATTAATGTATCCCCAAGACCTTTTAGAATCTCACCCAACTCAATTATCTCTAAGCATGCAACCATTATCTCATCCCCGACAATATGCCAAAATCTTTGGGAAAAACCCCGAGTTCAAGCCATCCTTACCCAGAACCTTATCCAAATGCATACTGAAGATAACCTCCTTCACATCATTTTTATTAAAAGGGGAATCTAAGAAATTTATTTGATCCATACTCAGCCTCCTCTCAATATGCCTCACAATCTCCTCTACCTAGCTATCTGCAGAAGAAAAAAGTTTGGCAAAATAGTTAACAATATGCTCCTCCAGCCCATCTTTCCAATTTATTTCAACTCCACTTTCGTCCACTAGATAATTAAAATGTTTTTCCTCCTCCCCAACACCATAACGTAAAAGTTCTTTGAGTTCCTATCCATGTCCCTAAGCCAGTGAGACTTAGCCTATTGCTTTTAATAGACCTCCCTCTGCCCAAGAATCCTCAAAAACTCCTCTCAAGCTTTAGAATAATTTTCCACATCAAACTCAGTCCTACTTCCTCTCAGTCATCTCATTCTCCATCCAAGGGCATTAATCCTACCTTGGAAATTGCTAATAGTCTTCAATCCCCAATCTCCCTCGCCCCTAGCATACACTTGCAATTTTTTCCACACATTATTTACTTCACATTCCCTCCACTTACCTCTAAGAAATGCCTCACACCCTTCTTCTCTCAATCAAGTATTTTCAAACCTAAATCTCTTTTCTTTCCACACCAGGTCCTTCGACTTTGGTTCTAGCAGTAATGGAGCATGATCCGAATAGGATCCGTCTAAATTAATGACTCGAGCCCTGCTAAACCAACTTTTCCAATTAAAAGCATACCTTTCGCACCCAAGGTCAATCAAACCGTTGTCATTCATCGCGTCTCAAAACTCAGGAATCAGATGGGATGGGTATGAAGCCCCACCCCACTTCTCACACTGGGATAAGATGTCATTAAAGTCTCCTCCACACACCCAAGAGAGGTCTAAATCCATAGCCAGCCTTCGTAATAGATCCCACAATTCTCTTCTTCTATTCTTGTCAGGGAAACCTTAGAACCCAATAAGCCTTCAAAGACCCTCCTTATTGTAATTTATAGACACATCAATGTGATTGTTTGAAGAGCTTCAAACAGAAACTACAGCGTTTTCTGCCAAAAAAGAGCTAACCCACCACTTCTACCAACGTGCTCAACCTAAACCCCTTCATCAAAGCCCAATATCTTCTTGACCCAACCCCCCTAGCCCCTCCACATAAGGTCTCAGAGAGAAAAATACATATTGGCCTAAATCTGAGGATCAGGTCCACCAAAAACTGAACTGACCGTGGGTTTTGCAGCCCACGGCAGTTCCAAAATAAGTGACTCATTATGTGCAGCGGGCCTGGCTATCCACACCAGTACCCACCTTTAGGCCCTTTTTTTGTCTCGGCCCTCTCTGAAATAATTGACTCATACTTCTCTCTAGCAACTGACACCAGCCCTTTATGACTCTCAAAGCCCAACTCTTCAGCCTTACTTAGACCCTCCAACCTCCTCCTTTTCAAATCTACAAGAATGATCCCTTCTGTCAAGGTGTCTTCTCCTTTCCCAAAGCCATGCACGTCTAACTCCATGCAAGCTTTCTCATTAATACCGCCGCCCTTAGAACTAGCACCTCCCATAGACCCAACAACTGCCCTTCCATCCCCGCACTCCCTAAGACCCTAAGCATCTCTGAGTTTAGGGTCTTCGAATTCTCAATGCTAGGGCTTCAAGCTTCTTAGCTCCTAGCTCTTTATCTTTGACTCTCAACTTGCGACTCTCAAAGACTACTCAAGTGTTCGACTCTTAATCTTTTCGTATCACACATGTTAGGATGGACTAATCAAGTCTCACTCCTCAATTCTGCCTATGAGAAAAATGTGCAAGTGACAATGACTCACAGCCTGTCTATCCTTGGATGCTCAAGTATGTCCTTGTCTTAGCTAAGAGGTGAAGGATGTCAATTACATTTTTGGAGGGCGGATGTCTGGCTATATCATTTTATAAATTTGTCTTATCTGTTTTTTTTTTCTGTCTTTGCTTATTGGACCTCAGTTTACTATACTAAATTTAATAGGTTTAACCCTTGTCACGTAAAAAAAAATTATCACAAAATTTATATTTAGAAATCATATCTATGTGCACTAGGTGATCAGTCTCGATCATCATTCCACGAAACATGGTCGGTTTGACGCATTCATTAACAGGATTTGTCACCAAGAGAAGGTCGCTTTCTTGATATAGATCAAAGTTTCATAACGACCATAGTCAAGCCAACGACCATAAAAAACTCATATGTGGTCGCGGACTAAGAAAAAGAATTAGTAATGTTTTCAAATCAATAAAGGGTCCCAAGAATTTAATCCTAATGTGTACCATTTGCTAGTTATATGTCATGGCCGGTTTAAATCATAATTAGGCAATTTGTTCCACATGATTTCCACTATTCTGTGTCAGGATCATAGAAAGTAGCCAAATCAATGTAAGAATCCAATGAAAATGACTCACAAACCAATTCAGAATCGAAGTGGCCATCGAGATTTGCTCCTTTTTTTTTTAACCGAGATTTGCTCGTTTATCATGTTGTCTTTCCTAATTTTTAATGTCAAAGAACTTGTCATGTCTCAGAAATGACCTTTCGTGGAGTTTATTTTATGGGTTATGTATCTTAAAGTCATAAATGATTTTTAAAAAAAAAATGATTTACGGCATGGTTGCATACGTAACATGTGGCATGATAGCAACAATCTTGACCCTTGCTTAGGGCTGTGATTATCATCACAATTTGTAGTTTCACAGTCAGGATATACGGCAATATGTCAATTCCTCGATATTTGTTTTCTTACGGTAATCATAATTATCATATATTAAATTAATTTCATTAAATTCTGTCAAAACCAAGCTATCAATACAATGGAAAATTCATGGGCTGAAAAGGAGAAAAAGAAACAGGGGAAAATATTCGAAAATGTGATCGTTATGTTTAGTTTAAAAAATAATTTTATATTTTATATTTTCTGTTTTGTTCTTATTTTTAAAAATTAAAAATATTAAAAAATATGTTTGCTAATAAAAAATATTTTTAAATAAATTTTAATTTTTTAATTTTGTATTTTTTAGTTTTTTAAAAAAATAAAAAAATTAACTAAACAACTTGAAAGAATCTCATTATTTTTGAAGCCCAATATATAGCATATCAATTACCAATGGGCTTGCAGTACATTAATTTTAGAGTATACTTTAAAATAAAATTAATTATCAGTAATTTTAATTATTCGTAAATACAAATAAAATAAAATTAATTATTCAAGATGTTAGAATTAAACTTTAAAAATTATAATTCTTAATAAAAATAAATAAAATAAAATTAATTATTCGAGGTGTCAGATTAAACCTCAGATCCTCATGAATGTCACAACAAGGTATCCAGTATCAAGAGTTTACTTTTGAATTTAACAATAACAGTATTGCCACAAAAAAATTAAAAAATATATCTTCATCTAAAAAAATGCCATTTGGCTTTTGAATAAAACCGAAAATCTAGTCTCTTTGTCTTCTCTCTCTTCTGCCACTTTCTCTCTCTACCCTCTTTCTCCCTCTCGCTCACCTTTTTTTGTCTCTACCTTTCTCTTTTCTTCTTCTCCGTCTTCCTTTTCTTCTCTGTCACTACTCCTCGTTGCCCCTCTCTCTCACTGCCTTCCTCCTTGTTCGCGCCGCCTCCCTCGATCTTCAACTTCCTTATCATTCTCGTCGCCTCTTCTCTCGCTCTCTCTCTCTCTCTCTCTAGTCTCTCTGTCACGATCTAGTAGTCTCCATCGCGACGGTGAGAGCCGACATCCTCCTCAGATCAAGTACCACCAGATCGCGGTGGAAACCGCAAACACAGTGCGATCCTCAGATTGCAACGAAGACCGCAATCCTCTCTTCCCCTCTCTCTCCCCTCCCCGTCGGCACCACTAATGAAACCGCAGATGATGATAGCAACGTCTGGAGAGATCGCGAGAATTCTTGAACAAAATCAATGGCCGAGATGGGTTGGTGACATCGATTTTGGATTGAGCATAGGTTGGTGGCGACTAGGGTTTCCAAACCCTAGCCATAGTATGTTATGTAAAATAACACACTAAGTCCTTAACTTTCATGAGATTGTAAAATTTGTCTGTAATGTTGTGAAATTATACTTTTGTAACTCTTATATACGTGGTGTATAACTTGAAAAAAATGAATTTGGGATAATATAGACAGTTGTGTACACATACGTAACCAATAAATTATGTTGATTTAAAATATACAAATATTTTGTACATTTGTATACTCCGTTATATGTTTATGTATACATATGTATATAATTAAAAATTTATTAAATTAATTTTTTATAAAAAAATTGTACGCATTTGTACAATTATGTACATCATTGTACACTTTTTAAAAAATTAATTTTTTTATATTTGTTTTTTGAGGAAAAAAACTCAATATCTTGATAGAAGTTAATTTTTTGTAAAAAAATCAAATTTTTACGAAAATATCTCAATTTCTCATGAATTTCCACAAAAATAGTATTTTTAATATGTGCATATTTTTTTGTGGCATTTTTAACATTTGAAAACTAATAGTAACATTTTTTAAATTTGACAGTTTAATTTGCTATAAACGTATCCATTCATTAATCTCAACTATTTTCATTTGCAAACATATATTTAAGGAAAAAACTCTGATTAAGAGGATTCAAAATA
This sequence comes from Flueggea neowawraea, assembly GCA_948243855.1. Lineage (NCBI taxonomy): Eukaryota > Viridiplantae > Streptophyta > Magnoliopsida > Malpighiales > Phyllanthaceae > Flueggea > Flueggea neowawraea. Next base: position 30,124 of record CAODLS011082196.1, on the reverse strand, counting down.
TTAAGATTAAATTTTCATTTATAATAAAATTATAAATAAAAAATAATTATAATAATTTGTATATCAATTATATAGATCAATGTCTTTAAATAATTTATAAATACTACCTATATCTACTGTTTACCAAAACCTTTTAAATATGAAAGAAATAATGCACATAGAATGAAGAATATTATATATATATATATATATATATTACTAATTTGGTAGTTAATAATATATAATATATTTATAAATTTAATAATGATTGATTATAAATAAATAATAAAAAATAACATAATAATATATTTTTTTATAAAATTAATTCTTTAAAAAATATAACATATACTATATATTATCCGATGCCAAACAAGCCCATAATAATTCGTCTCTCTCGTCATCTCCCGGATAATCTTCAAACAGTAAATAACCAACCGAGGACATAATTGCTTCCCGAAATGTTATAAAAAGCTGCTAATTCCACTCGATACACTGTTTTCTCCAACTAAAAGCTTGTGCTATCAAATCAAACATTGTTTCCTGGGAAATTGCAAATAGTGGCAATTTCCTTCGTAGCTTGGCACCACTTTTTTGCGGATTATAGGCTGTAATAATTCCCACAAACTTATGCCCTCATTTTGCTTTTGAAATTATCTCATGAATGAATGAGAGAGATGTTGTCGGTTTTATAACTAGTGGTTCTGATTTTTAAAATAGATGAACTGAAATTAAATTATAGTTCTTACAATTTTGTTAGGTTCTAGTTCAGTTAAATTTTGGTTTCAATTTCGGTTTTGATTTTGAATGGGTTTGATTGGTTCGACAATCGATTCCTGTTTGATTTCCTTTTTTTTTGAAAATTTTATTTTAACCTTTTATTTTATCCCTTCAATTATTTTTCTAGTTTATAAATTTTGTTATATTGAATAATTAACTATAGTGCTAATAATATATTATATTTCAATTTTTTAAATAATTTTAAATAAATTAACTATTTTAGTAGTAATTAAATCACATAATTTTAAATAAAATAAAAAAAATTCATTTTATTTTATTAGATGTCTTCACTTGTGGTGGAGGAATACCGTAGTTACGACTTACAATACCGAATTTAAGTATACAATTCAATAATTAACAATACATGATAAATTAAAATACAAAGTAAAAAAGAAAAAAAACTAAACTAAAATTTTCTATTAATGAAAATATTAATTAAATGTAATGAAATAACACAATAACTAAATTAAACTATAGTAAAAAATGAAAGAAATTTGAAAAATATAATTGCAAAAAATAACTTAGAGAAATATAGAAAACATAATTACAATAATAAAATATATAAATAATTAATAAAAATAATTTAGAGCAAAATAAATTTTGAGAGAGTGAGAATGTAGAAGAGATGAGATTGAGATAGAATAAATAGCATAAAATTGGTAGGAAAGATGAGTGTATTTATAGAGTTGAAACAAAATAAAAAAAAAAGGAAATAATCGTTGGACGTTTTATAGTTGTTCGAACCACCTGTTTCACTGTTTCTGGAGAGGTCGAACTGGAACCTAAACGACAACCCTTCGATTTTGGTCGGCCGATTTCAGTTTGGTTCCGATTTTAACCAGTCCGATTCTGGTTCAGTTCGCCAGTTCAAATTCAAAAATAACATGTCTAAATGAGACAGAAATATGCCTCCGGCTATTTTTTTAATAAAAGAAGGTAATATCTCATCGAGTATTATTTATAACCTTCGTTTGTGATGGATGAATACTGTAGTTATAATAAATACTCTTATCAAAATACAAAAAATACATAAGAGAACGAGGAATGTAACAAAACTCATACAAGCCAAAAATTTGAGATAAACTATTCTTAGCAATCCAATTTGTACAAAGATTAACATTTCTGGGAACAAAGTAGAGGATAATACCTGTGGATGCAAGAAAATGTTACACTTGGAAAACCAAACCTTGATGGTGACGTTCCATTGAGTATTCAAATTACAAATATCAACAACCATTTGAGAATCCAACTCTATAGAGACACATGTGACATGACTACTTCCTACGTAAAATTAATTCAAGACCACTAAGAATAACATGCATCTCAGTTATAGGGGGACATAAAACCTAGTTTGATATTCCTACAATGAATAGCAAAACCTGTTCTATCCCTGGCAATAATTCCCACAATAGATGCACGGGGATAAAAAGACAACACCATCCACATTAATACAAATATTACCAGGAAAAGATCCTCCAGCTAATCTGCAAAAGCTTGATCGAAATTTCAAACTTTTCATGAGGTTTTTCTGCATACTCTCTTCAATTAGAAGAGTTTGTAATATTTTTTTCACAGAGTCAGCATATTTTTATTACAAATATATTTTATAATATTTTTTTCGTATATGTGTAACTTTTTAAATTTATGGTTATATATTTTTAAATTTACGGCTTTTTATTTATATGTTGTTTGTATATTGTTGATGTTTTGTCGTATTTTTAAATTTAAGGTGTCTTGTTTATATATGATTTGAATGTTGTTTATATCTTATTGATATCTTTTGTTTATATGTTGTTTTAAATATTGTTGATTTTTTGTTTATACATTGTTTTATATGTTATTTTCAAATTCAAAGTATCTTATTTATATGTTGTTGATATCTTCAATATACAATGAATAAATTTTAAATAAATTTTAAACAAATCCATAAATCTGTAACTTATAAAGTTGGTTGCGGAAACGTAATTTTGAAATTTTTACTTAAAATATTGAAAGCATGCCGCATAAATTCGTAAATTACGAATTTAGGCTGCATATATGTAAAAATAACTCTTGAAATTACCGATTTGGAATTATAACTTTTTTTAACCAAGGAAAAAGGAATATTAAAATGGGTTACACAAGCACATAAAGAGGGCTCATAGAAGAGAAAAAGTTTGATAAAATTGAAAAGTGTCAAATACAAATTCACGCAAACTAAAATAACATATTACAGATTCACGTGGCTCACTTTCAATATTTTGGTAGATTTTCAAAAATTACACTCGCATGGTATAAATTTTATAAATTACATTTTTATGTCAACAATTTAGAAATTTTTAAAACTGTTTTAGAGTTTGTTTAAAATCTGCTTATTTTTTAGACTTATTTATATATTGTTTATGTGTTGTTTAAATATTGTTTCTTGTTTTAAAATTTGAATGTTATTTATGTATTATTGATATATTGTTTATATGTTGTTTTTCTGTACAAGCCAAGTTAGAAATTGTTTAAAACTTATTTATGTATTGTTTATACGTTATTTAAATTTCATTTCTTGTTTTAAAACTTGAATATTGTTTATATATTGTTGATATCTTGTTTGTACATTGTTTATATGTTGAAAACAACATATGTATAAGATATCAATAATATATGAACAATATATAAATAACAAATTAATAATATATAAAAATTACAGATTTATTTGCATATTGTTCTCAACATATAAACATCACATAAACTTTATATGATATTTATATGTTGAAAACAACATATAAAATATCAACAATATATAACAACATTCAAACAATGTATAAACAAGAAATAACATATAAACAACATAACATGTTTGTACGGAATAAATAAGATGTTCGTGAATTTGAAAAGTGACACTCGTACGGATGAAATATTCAACATGCATATATAATAAGCATAACATGTCCGCACGTAATAAATATTGTAAATTTTTGCATATGTATTATAGAATTAACACAATTGAAAACTGATTACAAAGTAAAGGGCCTATTTGATAAAGGGTCGTTTACATATTCATGCCACACACATTAGCATATTATGGATCTACTTGGCCTATTTATTTTATTTTGACAGAATTTTGAAAAATACATGTTTTACCATAATAAGTTTTATAATTTACATATATAGTTTCATAAATTACAATTTTAAATCTCCTTTAAAACTTATTGAAAAGTTATTTGAAACTTGTTTATAATTTGTTTAAAATCTGTTATTTTTTGGACTTATTTTAACTTGTTTAAAATTTGTTCAAAACTTGTTTATATGTTGTTGATATATTGTTTCTTATTTAAAACTTGTTTATATAGATTTTATATGTTGTTTTATGTTTAAAACTTATTTATATATTATTTATATGTTATTTCTTATTTAAAAATTATTTAGAATTTGATTAATATCTGTTCATTTTGTTTTGTACTTGTTTTAAACTTATTTGTATTTTGTTTATATATTAAAAAAATATATAAACAAGATATTAACAACAAATAAATAATATATGAAAATTTAAATTTGTTTATTTATTATTTGAATATATACAACACATATAAATAAGATATCAGTAATATTCAAATAATATATAAATAAAAAATAACATATAAATATTATACCAAAAACATACAAATAGCATAATCTATGAGTACAAAAATTTTTATATCCGTACGAATAAAAATACATGTGCTTCTATCTAAAAAATGATGCTCGCAGATAAAAATTGAAAAATGCATTTAAAATGATCCGTACGGAATACATATTGTAAAAGCTTGTTATCGCCGTCATTACCAGACAAACATTCGACATCCATCTAAACTGGCGACAACTACGGCCAGGCCCGGCCCAAGACATAGGCTGGTAAGGCCTTTGTCTTGGGCCCAGAAAATATGGGCCCTCCTATTATAGGTTTTCTAAGATTTGTATTTTAAAAAAAGTCCATTACTATTAAACTTTGAAAAATTCCACAGATTATTATTCTTATAACATAAAAGTGAGCTTTTCTTAGAAGGAGCCATAATATTGTTAAAAGAAATAGAGAAGGGACCGATTAAAACCCTAAAAAAATATGATTTAGTTACTAATTTAGGTTAGTTCCATTCTTCTGCCTCAAAACCATTTTTTTTCTCTAATTCATTTTAATCCTCTCTCTAATTTCTTCCATTCCCTCTCTGATTCTCGTTCATCTGATCCCTGCCTCTTAGGTTTTTTGATCAAATGGTGCTGGAATTTATTTTCATTTATTTGTTCTCCATTTAGATTTTGACTACCTACAAGAACAAGTAGGTTTTATTTTTTTGTACACTGATTTTTGTAATAATTGTTTCGGATTTTTTATTCATGTACAATACAGTGTTTTGATTTTTCCCTAATTTATTTGGAGTTGTCTCTCTAATTGAGTAATTGGTTAAGCAATTATGTTTGGAATTGCCGAATTAGTTCTTTGGGTTTGACTAGCAAATGAATAATTATTAATGTAATAGCAACTAGGAGTATTTCTGTTTGTTTGTTTTCTTAGGCTAACAGTATATTAATATGTGTTTTGTCTTACCACAAACTAATTTGTCTTTTTGTTGTTTTTTAGGTTCTGGTGAAAATAACACTGAATTAAAAAGTATTAATCGCAAAAATCAGGTTCTATTGTTCTTTTAAATTTTTATAATTAATTTATCTTTTTTATTGAACTCTAAATTGATCATGCTATTTCCTCTCTTGAGGTTAGATTTGAACAATTTAAAATATATAAAATTGACTTTGGTTTCCTTTATAACATAGAAAAAATAAAATCTTTCGATGATGATAATTTGAAACAAAATTGTTTAAATCTTGAAAACTATCTTAAACATGATATATATTATGACATTGATGGTATAGATTTATTTTATGAATTAAAAATTTTAAAAGAAACTATGACCATAGATATAAAAACATCACTTTCAATATTAAATTTCATTCAAAAGGTAAATTCTTTTCCAAATGCATGAATAATTTATAAAATATTATTAATCATTCCTATTACTGAAGTCTTTACTGAAATAAGTTTTTTTAAATTAAAATTAATTAAATATTATCTATGTTTAACTATGTCACAAGAATGATTAAGTAATTTGGTTATTTTCTCGATTGAAAAAAGATTTACTTTTTAAACTTGAATATACAAATTTAATTATAGATTTTGCCTCTCAAAAAAGAAGAAAATGTTTGAAATAATGTATATTAATATAATCATAAAAGGCCTCTAAAACATGTTCGCCTAGGGCCCAAAAGCTCTTAAGACGGCCCTGCTTTTTTACCAAATTTTATATGACTAAACACTTCTTGGCTGCAGAGATGGACCCAGTGATGATGCAAAGTTCTCAAATGATTTTGATGATGTGTATGTCCATTCTACATGTTCTTTGTTAGTTGTCGACAGAGGAAATGCTGCTCTTCGGCAAATTTCTCTCAACCAGGAGGATTGTGATTATCAATCAAGTTCAGTTACTGTGACAGGTTTGGTCCCCTGTTATTTTGTATGTTCATGTTTAAAAATGTAGCATTAATTTGTTTTTATGTTCATATTTTTAATCGAATTAGCTTACACTAGATCCAGGGCATGGTGGAGACCATTCTAGTTTCCTTGAGGGCGTCACTCTTTTGATTCTATTATCTAAATGTCATCAAATATGAAAAACAATGGAGATATTGCGGATAAGCAAGATATTTACTGCACTCAAATGAAGGTCTTATTGTTCTATAACTATTTCTCTTAACATGTAATGGAAATTTCTAACAACAAGCAAAAGATCAAACATATAATCATGCAATACTTGTCTCATGTCGGTGTTCTCTTTGGGATCTACAGTTTTGTCAGATGTAGTGGTTCTTTCTTCTTGTGTTTTGAGAATATCAAAGTTCATTTTATAATAAGAATTCCATTATGGATCCGTAGAATCCATATCAACCTGGAACATTCGCTATACTTTTTAAAGTACTAGTTCTATGTTGTTTCTATATCAAAATCTAAACAATTTCATTAATAGAGGTCTTAAATTCTGTTTATGAACTGACATAAGTTCTGGTTATTTTGGCAGACATACTTATGGTTATTGGGGCTGTTGTAGCTGGATATGCTACATGCATGCTTCAGCAGGGATTTGGGCCCTCCTTCCTCCCAAAAATGGTAAGATTCTACCTTTGTTTCTTGTCTGATTTCAATACATCAAGAAACTACAATAACCCGATGCTTGATGTCAAGTACCCTGTACTAGTTTTCTTGGTTTTCGGTAAATGTGTTCTCAACAGTGAGTTCTGAAAATAGCTGCATTGTTTTGTAAACTATATGTATCAGCTCGGAATGACCTTTTGGATTGTGGTAGCAGTGATTGGCCAAGGAGTTGCATTTATTTTAATTTCCCCCTTTGTGTAGCCTTCTATTTTAATGTTCTAGTTCTTCCTCTGTCGCCACATCCTTGTATTGTGAGTATGTTCATTAGAGCTTGAAAATCCTTGGCAGTCTTTTTGCTTCATCCTTTTATAGTGATTGTGTCCTTCAGCTTTTTGTTTTCCTAATTTTTTATTTTCTAGAACCCTAATGCATCTTTTGCTTTTACTTCTCAACAAAGATTTGGAATTTTCTGTTGCCGCATAAATGGTGGTTCATCCTATTGGCTTGATGGTTAACTTGGTTCCATTTTTAATGCAGCAACAATCTTCAGAATCTGAATTTAAAGAACTACCAAGCAAGGAGAAGCCCACTCCCATAGTTGATAGCATGAAAGAGGAACCTAGGTGGCCATCGTTTGAGCAGCTCCTTATTGATTTATCTAAACTTACACTTGAAGCATTGGCCAGTGTGTTCCTCTATTTCATCCCTTCTTGGTTCAGGTCAAATGGACCCAAGAAAGGTAGTCTCACACCATTGAAAGATTCCCTGAGGATGCCAGAAGATGAAGCGGAACCACCATCAGTGCCTAGGCAGGCACCTCCTGTCCCTTTGTCCGAAGCCCGGCAGATCCATACTCCTAATACAGATGATAAGTATTCCGAACTGAAGCCACCAAAGATCAAGTCAGCCAGTCTTAAAGATCCATCGTTATCAAGCAAGCACCGCTCCTCAAAACGACAGGAATATGCAGATTTTCATGGATCAGGTGATGTTCCTTCTCATGGCAGGTCCAAGAGCCACAAAGAAAAAACAAGGCATCGCCAACGAGATAAAAGTGGAGAAGCAGTTTTTGGAGCAGTTGGTGGAGAGCACAGGCCTGAAGATATGAAGCCTGTGGTTTATGATGTTCAAAAGTTCGACCATTACAATATGAGGCGTACTAAGTATGGATCTGACAACACTTATGGGTATTAATCAATTTTTACTTTAATAATCGATTCTCTTCCTGCTGCCAAATTCAGATTTTGTGTACTAGTACCCTTGTCTGCTTTAGTTTTCCAACTGATGCAAATCAGAGCTGTGAGCAAGGATTCGTCTCAAATATTCTTATCGCAGGGTGTTGTAACAGTTCCAAAGTATGCTTTTGAGGGCTTCATAGTGTTCCAGAGTTTTCATCCTGGTTAATGCACATTCTGACGAGGTTGTTAAGAATCGCTCAGAGGATGAGCATTGTATGTAGGTTTGTTTTGTATTCTTGACATAGTATGCTTTTAATAGTTAAAACTTTTCAAACAATCTAGCTCAATGTATTGGTATGTTCTGGGGTTCGCACAAGTTAGTCTGGTGCCTCCTGGAAATTTTCCAGTAAATGTAGCATATAACAAAACCCTAGAGAACATATTCTATGCGTTATTATAACTATTTTTGGAATGAATGGAGGTTTCTGTTCAGATTCAGCTTTCATACAATTCCTTAATTTCTTACTCGTGATTTCCCCCAAAAATTTGTCGAAACAGGTTAGGGAAGAAATTTTGCTCTAGGGCTCCGTTTGTTTGGCTGAAAAATGTGTTCTTTGCGAAAACATTCATCCATGGAAAATAAGGTTACGTTTAGTTTAGAAAACAATTTTTGTTTTGTGTTTGCATTTTATTTTTATTTTCTAAAAATTAAAAACATTTAGAAAATATGTTTACTAATAAAACAAATGTAAACAATTTTTTTTTTATTTTTCCATCTTTGTTTTTTAATTTTTTAGAAAACAATAAAAAATTTTCTCAACTAAACAGCTCATAAGCTGCTAAATGATAGTTTTCTGAAATGTATTTTCCAATGCTTGGTACATGAAAAATTAGCTGGAAATTTTTTTTTGGCATTTGTTTCACAGTAAGAAAGATAATTTCTGTTAGCTTAATATTTTTAAAATTATAACTTCATTACCTACCTAAAATTATTTTTATTGTTTACAAGCTAGAATTAAGAATTGTCCATTTTTTTTTAAAATGACATCTTAATTATCTACACAACAAATTCATAATTTATATCATCCGTATTATTTGGCCTAACGTCACTGTCCATTTTCAATTATCCGTATCATTCGTAAAAGCAGGCTAATAAATGATCATGCCGATACACCGAAAAAATAAAAGTGTTATAATTTGCCTTATGATCACAAAATTTTAGTGTTTTATCAATAACTTGCAGGAGTAATGTGCATAAATTATTCAAAATCTGAAAATCTTAAATGCATCCACTAGTACATCAAATATCAGTACCTTCTTTGATACACAATACTAAAAAGTCTAGTTTGTTCAAATGGACAATATAGATATAGTCCACTAAAAGTCTGATATAATAGATAATATAAGGAGCAACACAATTAATATCAACCATATTGCTCCATAAACTTGCGAATCCAAACTTGTCTGAAATGGGCATTCTTTGCTAAAAAAAACTCTGGCAACCTTCTCATTTTCCCTCAAATAGTGGAAAACAAAATCAAGAGTAGCGTCACTAAATCCTTCTGTCTTCATCACATCTTCACGAAGCACATCAATATTAACTTGATTCTTGCTTAATTGTTTCATAGCAATAGCCACCTCTCTATCCAATGAAGCTAGCACGGAAATGGCTGCATTCTCTGTCTCTTGGCTTTTCTTTCGATGTGACCGTTTCTCAGAAGCTATGCTAGAAGAAGATGTCTCTTTTGTCATCATCATCAATGAGATTAACAGATTCATCCATGTTAATGTCATTGAAGGACTTTGAAAAGAAGCCAACAACAATATCTTTTCCAAACACAAGACCCATCTCAATTATCTTGTTCAAGTACTTTTCACGTTGAGGATAAATCAAACATAATTATAATCAATAAATTAACAAATAATAGTAAGATTCAGACCACATCATAGTAACATAGTAACATATAGAGACATGTTTATTACCACATAATATAACAGACCAAAGTTCATTCATTCAATCAATGACAAACATATCAGCAATAGTCATTGATTTCAATCAATCAATGACAGATACAACATTTGATCAAGAGATTGAAACTATTTCCTGTCAAGATCGAAACTACTCTTCCACCTTGAACACCTTGCCTTCGGCACTATTGAGCCCGTGTTTTAAAAAAAATGTTAAATTTCGTAGTGTCATGCTTCTACATCGTCTAGGAGTCGAGACCAAGAGTCGCTTGTAAGCATATTCCTTCCTCAATACCACTAGGGCACCTTTTCAAGGATAAAACCATGAGAGCTCATAAGCCAATAGCGGATAATACTTTAGTAGATGAGTCTAACGCGCGATCGTTGAAGGACATAGTCCACAACAAAATTAAATAGTCCACAACAAAATTAAATTATACTTTTGATGTTTGAACAATTCATTAAGTAGACCAATTCATTATTAGAAACAAGTCTTTAGGTGTCTCAATCTTTATTTTAGGATTTTTATTTTGAAATTTTTAAAAACCAACATTCACATCTCAATGCCTATATATATATAGTTCATCATAAATATATATAAAAAAACATGCATTTCCAATTACCAATAGTTCTGTTTTCTTTGTTTCTTGTTTCCTTTTGATGTTTAACCAAGAATTGGTATCTAGAGCTATCTTTTTAAGGAACCATGACTTGAGTCTCCTATAAACACAACAATAAATACAAACCACACCGAGAACCTCAACTCCAAAAACTATAACTACAACAAATATAACCCATGATTACAATCAACACAAATACATACAACAAGATCCATAACAACAACAACTATGAGGAGCACCACTTTTATTATGGTACAATTATCACGATTGGGTTGTCAAAATGACCATCTATCTTGAAGTGCTAGATCTTTAGGAAGCTATACAAGATGATTATGACATTTTGTTGTTGCCGGCAAATCCAATAGTGGCTCAGTTAAAAACCCACCTAGAGAAGAAGACTAAGAAGTCCAAAGCTAAAGCTTGTTTGTTTTCTGTTGTTTCAAACAACATTTTTACAAGGATCATGAACTTGGAGTGTGTTAAAGATATTTGGCAAAGATATTTGGCACTACCTCAAGAAGGAATACCAAGTAAATGAAAGAATAAAAAATATGCAATCTTTCAACTTAATCAGAGAGTTTGAAATGCAGAAAAGTGAGGAGTCAGAAATCGTAAAAGAATACTCTAACATGTGGTTGGGCATAATAAACAAGAATTGCTAAATGCGTTGCCAGCCCAAGAACAAAGGAGGCTTATAAGGGAAGAAGGAACCATGGAGGGAGCTCTTCTAGCAAAATCACTAAGTAGAAAATATCCACCATGTCCTCATTGCAAAAAGACCACTCATTCACAACAAAAATGTTGGTGGAAGTCAAATGCTAAACGTGGAAAATGTGGTCAAATGGGTCGCATAGACAAGATTTGCAAAGCATAAATACAAGATGCACAACAATGATTCAATTCGAGGAGATATGAGAACTAGAACTTTACAACCATCAAAGGAAAGGGTAAGTGTTAAAAAATAAATATGTTAAAATTATATGCATTTTATGTTTGAATAATTCAATAAGAAAACCAAGTCATTAGCACCAATTCTTTAGAAGTCTCAATCTTTATTTTAGGGATTTTATTTTAAAAATATTTAAAGTCACCCTTCACATCTCAAAGCCTATATACATACAATTCAACATGAATAAAAAGCATGCATTTCCAATGACCAAAAGTTGTAGTTATTATGTTTCTTGTTTCCATTTTATGTTCAACAGCAACAACCTGTTTGTCTTCTTTGTTGCTGAAGTAAACATCGTAGTGAAATCGTGCGAAAATTGTGTGAGGGAATGAGGATGAAGGATGCGTATTTACACTTTATAGTGTGTTGAAGCCAATGCGATTCGAAGCAATTTGATTTTTTTTTTCTGTCAAAATTTCTTGCAATGATAAATATTTGTTTATTGAAAATAGAAATTCAATTTGGGTTTTCTCAAATTTCCGATTGGATCATTCTGTTTTTTTTTCCTAGTTCCTTTCTTTCTTTTGATTTCTTTTAATGCGAAACAAACTTGTGTTAGGATTAACTATATTTATCACTTAAGCAACAAATCTGACTTGATCTAATAATTTGTTTGGTTACAATGCTTCTCATGAATATGTAAAAATTGGACTGACAAATAAGCTAAACTATTAGCAAGTAACTGAAATATTCAAAGAAAAAGTAAAGAAACGGTGGAGAAAATGTGTTTACACGTAACTGAGGACATACATATGCTACATTAACAATTCACTAACATTTCACTTATTATTGATTATACTATCTCTCTTTAACTTCTCATTATATTTTATTATGAGATCCACAATCACATCATTCATTATTCAATTATTTACAACATACAAATCATAATCAATATGCTTATTTGTCATAAATATTTTGTGAGTTGATATTTGAGTTAAAAATAATAATATATGAAATATATCTATCATGAAAATTATTTAATTGAATTTTTTAAAAATAATAATTTTTAAAAACAAAATAAAATGGCAAATAGGATAAATATTTAAATTAAAACAAGATATTTATCAATGAGAAGAAATTTGGATTAACCAAATACAAATAAATTATGCATAATAGAAAATTACATAAATAATGCGAATTAACCAATTAAAAAATAAATTACGCATGATAAGAAATTACATAAATAATGAAAAACATAAAAATACACTAATTTTTCATCTCGTGTATCCCCAAAATGGTTCCAAATATGTTCGACCAAGTCCGATCGAAGATGATGATGTACTTCTCGATCACGTAGTTCCACGTTTCTTTGTAGGTATTATTGAAATCCTTCATTGCACTCATGTCTCACGAGTATTGGAGCTTTATCTTCATCATCGTACTAATTTGTGATGTTATCATATTCGTCCTCAACTCATATTATGCAAGATTATAAATGTGTACATTATATCTTTTAAATTTTTCTTGTACCAAAACCGAGCAGGTCCACATACAATTGTCCAACGAGATTGAAGAACATTGAATGCTCGCTCAACGTCCTTTCTGGAAACTTCTTGTATTTTTTAACTTAAGCCTCTTTGGGTCTTTTGAACATGAAAAATCTTTAATGACCGTTGCCAATTCTAGATATATACCATCAGTAAGGTAATATTCTTTTGTATATATTGCTCCATTAACATTGAAACGAACTTCTAGAGCATACTCATACAATACATCATTGAACAATGGTGATTGGTTGAACATATTTATATCGTTATTCAAACCGACAACTCCCAAGTATGCGTGCTATATCCACAAGTCTGCTGAAGCTACTACTTCCAGCATAATTGTAGGAACCCCTTCATCGCCTCTAGTGAATTGATCTTTCCACGCAACTGGACAATTTTTCTAGTGTCAGTTCATGCAATCTATACTTCCTAGCATACTTGAGAAGTCGTGACGCTCTAAATGTAAATGAAGTAGACGTTGAACATCTTCACTGTTGGGTTTTCTCAAATACCATGGCTCAAAAATCACTACAACACACCGATAAAAATTGAATAAACATTGCGTCGCAGTATATTCAGCGATCCTAATGTACTCGTCATAATGGTCAGCTGGTCCTCCATATGCCAATCGTCAGATAGCGCAGTGCATTTTTGAAGGGGTAAAAGGCCTTTTTTACCAGTCGCATCAACTTTCAATTGGAAATATTCTAAATGATTTTCGACAGCTTCAACAATTAGCAAAAACAACGCCTTGCTCATTCAAAATCTTCGACAAAATATATGTTCGGGATAAACCGGATCATCATCGAAATAATCATTGAAAAGACGTTGATGTCCAACTTCATGATCACAATTCAAATATTGTCGTTTTCGTCTACTGGTGTTGGATGTCTCACTTTCTGCGACAAGTTGCCATTGTTCTAAAAACATCTTCTCCATTTGATCGTCTACTTCATCGAATAACAACTCATCAATTACGAATTTTGTCACTTGCATTGGGATCCTTTTGGTAATATTTGGTAATTTTGGACTGATAGTGTTCTCATCTACCCGCGTTGGATGTCTCACTTTCCGCGGCAAGTTGCCATTGTTCTAAAATCATCTTCGCCATTTGATTGTCTGCTTCATCGAATAACAACTCATCAATTATGAATTTTTTTGCTTGTTCTATGTTGTTGGGATCCATTTAGTAATGTTTGGTAATTTTGGATCGAGAGTGAACAATATGGTGTGCTTTTTTTTTTGGACCGAGAGCGAACAATATGGTATGCGTGATTAATGGAAAACTTCAGGAAATTTAATTTCTATATATAAGCATCAACTTAATTAAAAAAAATGCTAAAAAAAATCTAAAGTGCCGTTGGAAAGCCAACGGCACAATGAAATGCATGCATGTAACGGCTATAAAATGGCAAATCAGTACCCGATTTATATAATATTATAATAAAATATAAATTAGGAATTATAGTATAAATTATAATAAAAATACTTATTTGATATAAATATTTTGCGTTAGCTAATATTTGAGTTAAAATAATATTTTAAAAATTATAGTATATAATATTTATTATAATAATTATTTAATTGAATATTTAAAAATAATAATTTTAGTAAAATAAAATTTAATGGTTGATTGGATTTTTAAATTATAATTTAATTTAAAAATTAATAATTAAGCAAAGTGAGAAGAATTGAGAAGAGCAAAATTGAAAAAAAAAATTAAAGAGTGTAACATATTTATAGACCAAAAAAAAATCAACCGTCAAAAAATGAGAAAAGTAATAATAAAAATAAAAGGAATTCAAAGTAGCAGTAAACAGCAGATCCTTTGCTCTGTAGTTTTTTTTTAACTGAAGCCAGATTTCATTGTTGTAAATTAGTATCTCTGTAGTTTAGACATTCAGTTTATCGTCTGTTGATACAAATCTGTTAGTTTATTCCAATATTCTTTTTTTTTTTTTGCAAAATTATAATATTATTAGAGTTAAACTGATTTAAAAGTTCAAAAAATATATATATTAGAATTAGACTGACGTCCATTTAGGTTAACTTTCGGTGACAATTCTGCCTCTATTCATATTGTGATTGATAGACAATTTGATGTTTGTAAATTTAAATATTTGAGATGAAGCACCTGTAAATTTTAAATTATTTCTTTCTATATATATTTCTCACCAAATAATCTTTATTTTACAAAATTTATCGCTTGTAAAAACTGTGAAATGGTAAAAATTCAACTTTACTTTCTAGGATGATTAAATTATATTTGAATGATTAAATTTCTAATTAGGATTTTTATACTAAAACTCAAAATAAGAATTTCTTTTTCACAAAGAATGGGCTACTCTAAAAATTAAAATATTATCAGATTTACTCCCCAACAAATATTTTTTCAGAGAATTAAACCCTACCCTTAAGAATTTAACAAACTATCACCGCAAGCCAATTGTGCAGTCCTTCAGACCTTACAAACAAAAAGAAAAGGGGAACCAACAAAGGTTGCATGACATATTCACATTTTAAGAGTTCAAACCCTCTTGAAGAACGACAGAATGTTGCCTTGCTTAGGATCCTTGTTTCCTCCTTTCTTGCTGCCCGCTTTGGCTCCAGCATTTGACGAAGCCGCATTCCCCACGGCCGGAGACTTCTTAACTGCAGGTTGCCTGAGATTATAACCAACATTTCAGTCGTCAGATCCAATCTAAAATTCTCAGCCAACTGTCAAACTTACAACAATAACAATCTGACGATCATAAATGAGCTATGTAACGAATATATGCATATGTCCGAAATAGTTGTTTTTATTGTAAAGATTACTGCACAACAGCAGAATTTAATGGAACAAAAGGATAGCATAGACTTGTATGTTCATATACTGCCCAAGGACCTCTCACTTTCATCCTACAAACCCAACACCTCAAAATTCAGGACTATGAAATGGCAAATGTTCTTTTAAACGATAAAACCAGAGCGTTCTTTTGTGAGAATAAAAAAATTTCGTTTTGAGCCAAGCTTTTCAATCTGATAAAATTTGAGTTGATAGATAGAATAAAAGTTTAATAATGTCGCACAATCCAGAAAGTCGAATTTGCAAATTTCCGGTAATTTCTTTTTCTACTGCTGAAATTACGTACAGTTTGGACAAAACATTAAATTCTCACTTGCTTTTTCTTTATCCATTAAGCAATGAACAGAAATTTTATGAACTTCCCTTTCGTCATGATTTTATTCTATTGCATATCTAGGACAGCTTCAAGCAAGAGTTATAATAGCAGTAGTAGACAATTGAAGTGGATTTATGAACCAAACAATGAATTAGTTCTTCTGGTCAAAACTTAAAAAGAAAATAATGCATTAGATCTAACCTGCTGTTAACAGCATTGCCAACGGCAGGATTTTCAGCTTTTGTTGCTGATTTACTCTCATCTTTCTTTGTTTCTGTCACCTCCTCCCCCTCCCATACTACCTCAGTTACTGCAGCAGAGAAAAGAAATCATCAGCAAAAATGGACAAAACACAGATTATAAGAAGAAATCCAACATCCCTTTGGACTGATGGACCTGGAATTGGAAATAGACAGGTTATAAAAGTCTTACTGTAAACCAAAATAAAGATAAAATATGAATAAGTGCCAACACACAAAGCAAAGCACAATGATTCAATAAACATAATTTCTCCGCAAGAAAAAAGAAAAGTTACTACCATATTAGACATTTTACAGAGAGGACTCCTTGGATTGGTAAAGTAAAAAGTGGTTGTACCTTCTCTCCCACGCTCATCTATCCTAGTCTTCAAAACTTTTCTCCTCTTGGGAGAAGCTGGAGCCGTATTAGCAACGATGTTCTCTTTTACAGCATCTTCAGCACAATGACTGTCAATCTTTACAGAGGACGAGGTTTTAGAGTCAACACTTTTGCTAACACCAGAAAAGTCTTTGCTTATATGTTGATCAGACAACTTATTAGTTGATTTCTCTTCCTTAACCTTGGATTTACCTACTGTTTGCTCTTTTAAGCTGGGCTTCTCTGAAAGAGAAGTCTCACTTAATTTTTCTTTGGGAAGATCCGGTGATGCAAGAGTTATAGCCTCTTCACCCTCATCATCAGAATAATCAAGAACTACTCTCCTTTTCCTACTTCCTTCACCATTAGAGGCTCGCCTAAAATTGAAATCTTGGTCCTCATCGTCACTGCTCATATCCTGTATTGCTTCCTGAGCACAAATTTGACCTTCTGCATTGGCTGACGACATGTAAATTAAAGAGCATTAGAAGAAAAAATAATAATAGTAAAAGAATTGGCATTGTAATGATACAATTCCTGCACCATAGTTGACAATTTTCTCAAATAAGAACTATAAGCAGACCCACCAGTAGATGTGATGGGATTGTTCTCTTCTGCTGAACTAGTGGGCTTGGACTTTGCAGATGCACAGCCCCACAAATTTGCCAATGAACCTCCATTTCCAGAAGAGGTTTTATCATTCTGCCCTTTCTTTCTATTAACAGGTACACTAGGAATCTTTTCTGTACCAGTTGGAGGCTTGACTACCTGATCATGAAAATTTGCTCCAATACTGTTCGTTTGTACATCTTTCACCACATTAGGCAATTTCTGGTGAAGTTGTGGGCTTGGCTGCTTAGCCTTAGTTTGTTGAAGTGGTGAAACTGGAAGTCCCACAGTTTTGGCCTGTGGATCTGCAGTGCTCACAGAAGTTCCATCAACATTGCGTTTCACCACTGAATTAAAAATCCCACAGAATCTGATGACAGTAAACAAAAAGGCTTCAAGTTAAAGAAAGCAATACTTAAACTGAACAATATGAAAAATGTAATGCTTCTCAATGGTGTTTGCTATGAGAACAATAAACGAAAAAGGAGCATTATGTATAACTCTTGAATTCCATAACTGCCTAACTTCCATAGAAGAGCACTGCAAGGCGTGCACATATATTGCAAGAATATCAGTGTCAGCATTTTTGACAAGATTAGATAATAGAATAACCGAAAAGAGGAGAAATTAAAAAACTAGCCGCAATGTGATAGACAAGCAAATGGCATATGGCATATACTATTAACCACAAACAGTACATATAATGTGGCCAGAGTCAAGTACTATTTCATGCATTTTGGACTCAGTTGTCCCGGTGTTTAACATAATTCGCAGCAGAGCTTTTAAATGATGAGAGCAAGTCGTATTCACCATATAGCTACAAATGTTCTTCACTTGAAAAAAAAACTATATTTGATCATAAGTTACTTTGTAACTAGTGGTAAATTTCATAGTGCACACATGACTGAGTTCTGAACTCAAAAAATGAACTACACATTCTAAGACTTCATACCTGTTGTCTCTAAGGCAATTATCAACTGCGAAAGGCTGCTTGAAAAGCTCTTCTGCCTGTATAAATTCATCATTCCAGAGCATAGCTGGATCCTTTGGGATGCAAGCTTGTACACTATAGACTTGAACTGAGCAATTCCCATCAAATTCTTGCTTAGCTTCTGTCAAAAGAGAAAGTACAAGAGATATATGCATTCAAAACAAGAGAAATTTAAATTCAGCTTTTGACACCTTATATGCCTGTCCTATAAATATGAACTGATTAAATCAAATCAATTAAGTTTGCTGCATCCACATGCGGACACACAAATACACACACATCTGGGTAGTATTGGCAAAATTAAATCAACCAAAATCAAATAATCAGTGTTACAACATTAGAAGAAAAGGGAAAAGGAAGTTACAAGCACTCATATTTTCCATCATTAGTAGTACATTCCTGTATCTTTAATCCAAAAATTGCAATCATGAATGTATCTCCAAAATTATCCATTGTAGAATTTCATATTCCCAAAACCTAACAATCCTAAGAGATAAAAAAAAAAAAAGGATTCCACATCTAAGGAGTATTTCATATGTTAAGCCATTCTACAGTGTCCATTTTCCATTATGATGGCATGATCCAAAAAACTTCTCCATAACATGGCAGCAGGTTTAATAAATTTCTCCATAAAATGAAAAACAAGTCAACAACAGCGAATGTCTAATATGAATAATACGCAACCATGATTATTGGATTCCCCATCACATTAGAGAGCTGAACAGGGTCTATAATGAGAATACAAAGAACCCAAGAAATTGATGTGTTATGCACTTAGTATTAGGAGAAAAAATCTCAGAGTAGATTTGTTTTTTTATCAATTCAGAATAGATTGGTTATGGAGAGTGTGCTACACATATTCATATTCTCTGCCCTTCCTTTACAATGACCAACCGCTTCCAACAACAAGCACATAATCTAATGAGGTTCTACCTTCAAGTTTAGGCCCAGAAACTAGCCTAATATGGTAACTTGAAGGATTGTTTTTCAACCAGCCAGAAAGACCATAGACGACTTCGAATCCATTTCCATGCATCTGAACAAATTGCTGAAGCAACCTAGTGATAACACCAACAGCAACAAATTAACAATGTCGCTTGTAATTGTACATAAAAAAACTAGTATTATCATCGTTCATGCCAAATTTACCTCTTTGCGGCATTTGAGGACACTAAAAAATTGCGACTGAGCCATTTATATGAAACCTGAGAAGTATATTTCACGTCACGATGTTAAGTAACAAACTCTGCAAATCCTTTTCGGTTTCACCTAACATTTTCAGGTAATTATTCAAAAGAGAAAAAAAAAGAGAGAAAAAGAAGTCCGTAAACAAATTCCTGCAGTAGAAGTTAGCATCTGTAAATTGATGCTCGTAGCATGTTAAAAACCATAATAAAGCTCAATAACTTCAGGGGAACAAACAACACATGTTTATGACCTCTAGAATCTCAAATCCCTAGACTGCTCAACTTCGAAGACTCTCCGAGAAAATTTCCGCAGTAATTGTTCAATTCAACGCGAAACATAAAATCAAGACATCTCCAATTCTCACATCAAAATTATCTTTAAATAAATATCCGAACAATTGAAAAGAATTTTTACAAAAAAGAGAGAAGTGGTACCACTTGGCGCTTGTCCGAGACGAGAGTTTGGATCTCATCGAGTATGCCTAGGGTTTCCATTACGTCGATTAATCCTAGCTCCGATTTCACTCGGATTTTGTTATCGGAGGCGCGTGAGAGTAAGAGAAAGCGAGAGTTATCGGTTGGGTTTCGGTATTTCCCTCTAATTCTATGACCATGCTACTTTTTTTCCCGCCATATTCTTCATCTCTCCTCTCTCTCTCTCTGTGCTTTTTGATTCGGGGCCGGATGGGAGGGGATAAATGCCACTTTAGTACTTTATGTTTGTCATCGTTTACAATGTAGTCCTAAAGTTTTAAAATGTATTTTTAAGTCCTCTTTTGGTAGCAGTTTTGTTGAATGATGCCTTGGCACTGTTAATATGAGGGTAGCCACTTAACTTAGAAAAGATATGGGGAGCTTTTCTCGTTCACTAGGACTTAAATTGCAGGGTCAACTAAGAATATGAGGTAAATTTCTATTTTATAAAGTTTGATCCTCATATGAGGTAAATCAAAAGAAGCATTGGAAAGTTGGAGGTAAAATTCTAATACTAGTTTTACCTAAACTTTCATAAAAGGTAAAATTCTATTTTATGAAGTAAAGAGTTAAAATTAAATTTAAGGGAACAACTTTTTATTACACTTTTTTTGGGTATTAAAATTTAGAAATTAACAATTCTAGAGCAATAGTAATTATCCGCAACCATTTGAATTCATTCAATAAGAGTAAACTCAATTTTTGAGTGTTGGCGTCTGCATCAACGTTGCACTGGAGAGTCCACAATAATATCTTGCAAGTCCTCACTACTCCTTTTGATTTACAAATACGTGTAGGAGCAGGGTGCACAATCAACAACTCATCCCATAATATCTTCAATTGAGTAAACTTAAAGGTTGATAATGGTTCTTGCTTAAAATTATGAATCTCCTCTAATAGACCCAAGATTCTAAAAGCATCACATTGAGAAAATTGATCCAAAATCTTTCCATACATCGCAAGCATTATGAAGCCAAAAAAAAACTCTGCCTATGCCGAAAATAGAAGATTTGATGGTTGATAGTGATGGTGTTGTCTCTAATTATATATATATACATATATATACATATATATATATATTTGTCCGATGATTGAACAACCAATTCAATAGTTTTTGAAAGCTAGGACCTAAAACTGTTGGTATTCAAATCCATAACCTAAAAAAGATTATGCTCCTATTAAATGACTATTCAAATCCCTTGTTGTTTGAAGGTAATAGATCAAACATCAAAATTTGGGAGCACACAACTGAAAAACTCTCATTAACACCTTTCCGAACCCTAATGATATTCATTATTCTGATATGTACAAATCGCTGACACCTCCACATTGAGAGCTTGGTGCACAAACACAAAGTAGTAGGAGCAGAGCGCGCTATTAACAGCTAATCCCATAATATTCTCAATTAAATAAAGTTACAAACAATGATTCTTGATTAAAACTGTGAATCTCCACTAATAGATCTGAGACATCACATTGAGAAAATCCACCCGAGAGATCGTTTCATATCTCGCAAGCATTGTTGAGCAGAACAAACTCTGTGCAATAGAAAAAGACCCCGCTTGAATAACCCACGAAAGCACCATGGTATTGCACCTGTCCCTTGCAGAAAATAGAAGATTTGATTGATCTGGTTTGGTGATGGGGCACATACTGTAACCTCCACAATACCATGAATGATAGTTTTTATTGATGAGAGGACAAGACACCAGAACCAACAAAGATTTTTGTTGGCGTGAAGATAAAATGAACTCAGTGGTTGATCCCCGGGTCGAAGTTGAGAGCTTGATTGACCGCCATGGGAGTAACACAAAGATTGAGTGAAGAGAAAAAAAGAATAAAATGAGTTCGAAGAAAATAGAAGAGAGATGTAGAAGAAACAAAGATTGGAGGTTACAGTTTGCTCTGATTAGAACTTAAATTACAAGGCTAGAAGGGCTTGTAGCTTTAATAATAGAATGCCACAGCTAGAAACTTGGAAGCGGGCATAAATTTTTGAATCATCCAATTAATTCATAATTTGAAGGCAGCTGCTCCAGTAATATATATAAAAAAGCTTTGAATAAGTTTTCAAACATTTGTTAATCTGTAAACAGAAGATAAAGAAAATAAAATAAATCAATTGAAATTCTGTAATCAACAATATTGTTTTGTAGAACATACGAGTACTTTGAATCGATTTTGTAACAATATTAGATAACACAACTTTGTAAAAGCAAAAAATATTATATATGATGGATGCGAAGGTTAAAAATAATTTATAGAGTAGTACACCATTTTGGAAAGAGATTGATCTTCAATAGAAAGAAGGATATTTTTGCAAAACTCCAAATTTGTGAGAGAGTGCTTTTTTTTCTTGATACCAATACGAGTTACCCACTCCGTTCCATAATAATAAACACTAATCATTTTTTACGAAAATTACAAAATAATAATTTTAGTAGTTAAACTCATTTAATTTCATAAATTTTTCTATTTATGCAATTTGAGTAAATGTGCTGATAATTAATAAATTAATTAAAAAAAGAAATTAAATAAAGATAATATTTTAATTTTGTTAATAATAAATACAATATAAAAAGAAAGTAAGCTTATGTTTCGAGACACCTAAAATGAAAAATATGTCTATTATATGGGACGGAGGGAGTATAATATTTAGCTTTCTCCATTATTGGTTTCCAGAGTCTGAATAATCTAAGGAACGAGAGAAAATGTTATTTTTCACATATGCTTGTGGTAACAATGATCTGTAAGTAATATGAACAGTCTTTAAGAAATAACAGTGTCCTTCCACATATTTGAAACAGTGGTTACATCGTCAAGCTTCTGCAATTCATAATTAACCATTTTATTTTCAAATCATACGATTCACAAATAATATGCACATGACATCACATACAACACCTTGATAATCTGGTTTTCATGTTTATGTGAAGATGTAAACCTCGTCGTAACCCTTCCTGCAGCCATCCAAAATGCAGAGAACAAATTAGTTCAGTTCAAGCTTCGGCAGGAAAACAACCAAAACACAATACCATTTACTTACCCAGCCTTCCCGCAATACGTAGGACTGTAGTTGTAGATGAGATTGTCAAGCACTTTCTGAATCGGAGGCCTGTTCAAAGATTTCCTTGCTTCACTGCAACATCAATGGAGGATTGTTTTAATTGCTTTAAAGGAAACAAGAAAGATTGGCGAGGATAAATAGCGAAGGGACACAAGAAAAGAAACAAAGAAAATGTTCATAAACCAAGCAGACATGAAATCTAATTCCACTTACGCATATATCTAAAGATTAACAAGCAGAGTTCTATGCTTCCTGGAAAGGAAAACGCTGGACAAATTCCATAGATGGACTTGCATTTTGCTTAATTGTCAATACCACCAGATTTTACCATTTTGCTTGCTTGAATAAAATGTTATATGCCCAAAATTAACCATTTTCAAGAGTTCTTTTGAAAAAATCAAAGTGTACTTTTCCCACTGAGTGCCACTGTCATAGTTCCATAGCCAAACAGCAGGGATGACTTGCTCGATAATCATTTTCCAAAAAGTATGTACAAAACTAGTGGATTCAGTTGCCCCTTCACCGTATCTTTAAAAACCAGCACCACGTACTAATTTCAGAGCTCTTTTCACATAATAAATCACTCACCTGACGAAAAAGTTTGCCACATGTTGCGTCACTTGAACAGCATCCTCTGAGTGTGGAATCATTGATAATCCCCATTCAAAAGCATTTTTCTGGAATGTATTTACTATTTGGTTAGGTTTCACAGATTAATAGAATCCATAACAAGATTGTCTTTGTAATTCCATAAGACTAGAAGAGTACTGAATAAGACAAACTTGCACATGTGCAAATATGATGAAAATCAGTCTTCGCAACATGATTCGCATGATAGATCCATATATATCATGTATTTACATATGTCCACATCTTTGTTATTTTCTTTCGTTTAGAAACTTTTCCGTTCTTGCATCATGTGAATATATATACCAACTATAGTTGCTATTATCAGGTGTCATGTTCAACTTCCGTTTAATCTATCTTCAGATTTGACATGCATATGCACCATTTCCACTGCAAATTATTCAGGCTTGCACACAGACATATTACTGGGAAATACCAATATTTAAGGAAGACTAATGACATATTTCAAAAATGTACCCCAACTATACCACTCAGTTTATTCCTTGCATCAAACGAATAAATCATTGGGTAAAATGGTTTGTTCCTGCTATGTGATTTACCGATTGGCTGACTAATATTTATTCTTCAAATTCTAAAAACAGAAAAAGAAGAATGAAGGGTTTTCTTTATTCAAGTATAGAAATTTTAAGTTGATTGCATATGGGGAAAAGGAATCAAAGGAAATCAGACTAAATTATAAGTTTTCTACTCAGGATCATGCATCTAGTCACATTTCAGTCATATATACAAGCTCATGTGAATCAATTGATGGCAATACCTCTGGATGCCATTGGAAGGCAGTCACCGGATATTCATGAGCTTGTACTGTGGAGACATAAACCTGATATTTTGGAAACAAAATTAGACCTGCCTCGACAAAAACTACATGGCTCATAAAATTTTTCATTTTTCACCTTGTTATTTTCATCTGCACTGGTTGTCAATATTTTGAAAAATTTAGACAGCTTTTCTGTGTCTTGAAGTCGCTCTGGTGAGATTCCGTACTGCATTGAGAAAACAGATAAACCACAAATATAGTGAATATTGATACATGAAATTTCAATAAAATTAGGAACATTAAGAAAGTTTTGTTTAAAAAGAGAAAAAGAGCAACTTCATTCAAAAGGGGTATAAGCATCAATATCTCCCAAAATCCAGGTACAATTGTATTTTTACTTTCACTTTCCCTCAGATATTATACATTTGATAGAGGTCAGAGAAAACCTCCATTTATTGGGTTAGGGAGCAAGAATTACAAATAATAATAATTTAAAAAAAACAGTGTGTTATAGATAGTTTCACATGTAAGCGCATTAAAATTACAAAATTGGAGGAAATACATAATTCAGAAATAAATCCCACTTGAAAGAGATCCAAGTTATTTCACCTTTTACAATTTCAGAAATTAAATGATCCATACTATGATAGCTACACGCATATACACACAACACAGGTATTATGAGAATCAAATGACGATAAACAACAATAACTGCATCACCATTATTTTGTTTCTTAAACCATCAAACCAGTGAAAATAGCTTTAAATACCATTGACAGATATAGCTATGCTTCAAAGAAAAAAGAATTTAAGAATCATCAAGAATCTTATTCAGAAAGCTATTTCTTTCTAATTGGTTGTAGGAAATTCAATACTACAAGTATGAAAGTTACGCATCATCCTTGCATGTCCGAATCCCACTGAACTACTGCTAGAAAGGAAAAGGATAACTGGTGTGATTGCCTTAAAATTTTCCGTTTCAACTTCCTTGAAGCTTACACTAATGTTGTGTAAAAGACTTTTATACATTGCTTTATCATTCCATAAGAATTTAATCAGGTAATGTATCTATTTTCATATGTCCATGCACCAACATTAAGCTTGCAAACATTAGCAAATAAAGTGCAGCTTCCCGCCAATATCTCATGTCAATAATGTATCTATGAGCAAAAATAATGTATAAATTATCCCCAGTGATGGATGTACATACAGTATGCTATGTACTACTACATCAAACCAAGAAATCATTGAACTCACATGATGGTTTTGCATGACAAGACAATCTGTACTCAGCTTTTTTAGCAGATTGGGTGGAAATCTGAAAAGGATTATCCACAATCAATCATTAAATTTTTGCTTGCCATAACAGAAAAGCTTCATTTCTTTTCCAAGAAGGATCATTATAAACAATCTGTACAAATGCCAAACTATAAGCAAACAAAAGTAGCATCCGAAAGTTGGCAAATATATAGCATCATAAGTTTGCAACAGGAGACATGGCTTTGAAATCTGATTTTCAGAATTGAAGTCTGAATTTCTTTTTTAAGAACAATCCCTATTTTTGTAGGACTAGTAATAAGTAAATACATAACACATTGCTTTGAAATATTTTTTTGGCACACTTGCAGTTCAATAAATCATTTAATCATTATGCAGAGTTGAGTATGCATTGTATCTTGCTTTGTAAAGCCAAGATTAATCGTTGATTGATACCAAAAAAAAAAAAAGCTGTAGTTTTATTCAAAAAATAGAAGCAAAACATTCAGAAAACCAAAGTATTCATCATTTTAAATTAAAAAAAATCCATTGTTTTTTGGAAGCTACTGTAGTGTGAGATAAAGGGGATGAAAAGGGCACTATAACACTTTATGTACCTTTGGAAAACACTCCCCTCAATCTTAAAGTTCTCCACAAATTGAAGAGTGGACGCCTGATCTGTTGCATCAAATTTTTCCAGAATGTTATTGTCCTATTATCAAGGGAGGAAAAAAAATGTCAAGCTTAATTTAGATCTTGATGTAAAACAAGAATTATCAAATCATTATCCAGTACAAAGTTCCTAAACACATCATAATACTCCAGCAACAGTCTAATGTCAACTATTTCCAATCAAGACAAGTGATAGCATTATAATGGATGGAATTTGTGTTCATAATGTAAAGTGTTATTCTTTTTTCCCATTCCGCTGCAGTCTCAGCCCAAATCATCATATAACATAATTCCACGTCAATCTATCCCAGTAGTAACTTTGATGTACATTTAAACAATAAGAACATGGCCTAAAAACTTTACCCTCTCTGTAAGTCAATTATATGGATAACCAAGAAAATTTAACAGAATTAAACCTTCATCAAGAGCATTAGATTTGGGAGATAAATTCCTGACGTAAAAGCATGTTGGCCAAAGGGACAAGAAAGCAACGTTATAATAACAAAGACGAATAACAATTTAATAAGTATCCAATGATAATGAGAAACATTACCTGACTTATCATCATTGTCAAAATTTCAAAGCCTAAGCAGATGGCATACAATGGAAAATGGTATCCTTCATCATTCTTGGCTATAACTTTCTGCAAGCAAAAGATGATACGAGTTTTTATAGTTACAAAGGTAGAGAAAGCAACAGAATATGCACGAAAGACACATATGGTAAGTGTCTTGCAGAAAAAATCAGTTTTAAAAGCTAATTACTCTAAGCAGCCTTGTAGCTGAGACTAACTGTTTATGTCAAGTGCGATAACAAGGTTAGAAGATTACAATAGCTACACTTGTCAAGGCCATTACATGATCTTGTTACTAAATACCCCTCTGATTGACGTTCCAACCTCATATCTGGTGCATTGCTTAGCAAAATCACTTATCATTTATACAGAAACTGATCACGGTATGTGGAATTAGAGATACCATATGCATTTAGATGTAGCAAGCAATAAAGGACATACCTGAAAAATTGCATTTGCAACGTCAAAATACAAACCTTTTTTGGCCCAACCCCCAGTGAAGAGGACACCATTGATAAGACTGAGCTTCTGGAAAACAACAGTATGTAAGTACGTGAAAAGAAAATCAACACTCTATCAAGACAAAAAAAGTTTAAAAAATTACTAAAATTAGATAGTGAACTTATGACATAATATGGTTCCAATTTTTGCCATGAAAGCGAAAGAACAACATTACATTCTTAAAACACTGAATCATGCTTAGCAGTAATCCAAACCAATCAAAAAGCAATTACTTGTAGATAGTGCGAGATGCTGTGACATTTATTTTTCTGCCTAAGTATGATTACATTATACAAATTGAAAATCCATGGAAGCTAATTTACTCAATGATACTGTTAAATCCAATCATAGCCCTTTCAACAATCTTCAAAAAGCACCAAGAATGCATTAAGACAAAAATGATAACTAGGAACTCAATGCAAAAGCAATTCCCCAAGCAACAATTACCAGAATTCTTTTCATGAAAAAACATTTCATCAATGAGCAACTAACTTATGTAATATTTGCCATTGACAAACAAAATTGCAATTTTTTGAAAATCTTTTAAAAATAATATGAGATTGTGTTTTTCATAACAGTTTTTTTTTCTCCCCTTTTCTGGAAGATAAAATCAAAGAGAAATATTTGATAATGCATTCAAGGGTGCATGGTAATATTTTCTTTTCTTGCTTTCTTACTTGTTTTATTTTTAAGCAAAAAGGAATATTTGGCATTGCAATTAGAAATACTTTTCGAGAAAATAAAAAAGGAAGAATTCATTCTTAACATGAGAAGCAAAAATTTATTACTTTTTTCTTTGTTTTTAAATAATTAACTAGTGCATCCACACCATTTAAAATGATGAATTACATTCATTAAAATTGCATTAACAATACAAATTCTCAAGTATATATGCCAATTTTCACTCTTAATTTTTTCTTTCTCTTGGTTTTATTTTAAAAAAAAAGAAAACAAAAAAATACTGAAATTATCTCCAACACTAATAAATTAAAGATTTAATTCCCTAAGAGGGTCAATATACCCAAAAAAAAAATTGAAAAGGCAAAATCAAATACTATGTTCACTATCAACAATAAGAGAGCATTAAGTTGACAATTTTGTAACATTATCAATATGGCCAGAATCATTTTTTTATTTTTTTTG
The DNA here is from genome assembly GCA_948243855.1 of Flueggea neowawraea. Lineage (NCBI taxonomy): Eukaryota > Viridiplantae > Streptophyta > Magnoliopsida > Malpighiales > Phyllanthaceae > Flueggea > Flueggea neowawraea. The sequence goes on along the minus strand of CAODLS011082196.1, from coordinate 1,353 downwards.
ACAAGGATTATAAACTTTTAATTTGTTTACATGATTCAAAAAATCACAAAAATTAAGGATTTTTTGGGTTAAAGAAAATAATCTCAGTTTAACACAGAATTGGAAAACTAATTTTGAAAATAGATTCATTCCTGCAAGTTAAATTTCTTTTCAAAATCAAAAAATAAAAATTAGTTTTGAGTTTTGTAAAGATTTTAGAAAGCAAATATTATAATTTTTTTTAGATTTTAGAAAGCAAATATTACAGCAGTTTACAAACCAAATATAATGCCGTTATTTTTATTTGCACAAATAAACTAATTCTCTAAAATATTTTCTACAATTATGATTTATGTAAGAATAAACAGAAGAAAAAACTGAAAAGAAATAAAAATATTTTGTACAGCTAAACACAGTCGAAACATTTTAAGCCATTAATTCAGGTGGCGTGGTAAATATAGAATAATAAATACATAATGAACGAAAATTCTCCACAACGAATGGCTACCATATCAGTACATCAACACTCAATTGATTCTACTCAGCATCTGCGTCCAATTTCGTAATTGAATATTCATTAATGCTAAAAATGGATAATGATATGGAGCTTGCTTATCTGTCTAGGTAGAGTGAAGTTTACTTGAACAAATAAAATACACATCGTTAAATATAATATTACTCGATTATCCTGTTCAGTTTCGAGAACAAATTTCTACTAAAAATGAATTTTCGGAAGTTATATTTATCATGGTTCTCTCATTAGTCTTATCATGAAACTACATGCGCAGCTGAAAATTCCAGCCCATGTAAACACAATCCGATCAGAAGTACCTCAAAGAGAATCTCCGGAGGCTCGTTATAGATAAGAGGAATAACACGAGCACCAGCCGATTCCACGAACTTCACATACGACGCCGCAATATACGACGCGTTCGAGGCATTATTCAACCTCCCCGACGCGCCGTCTCCAGGATGACTCAGAATCCCGACCACCGGCCTGTAGTTCAGCTTGGGGTCCGGCGCCGGACACCGAGGCACAGACACCGCCGATTCATCGGCGAGTTGACTCGGCAGTAGAATGGTCGGCTTTGGCTCTTCCGCCTTCGCCAAACTAAGTTCCTTCGAGAAAGTAATGAGGATCGGAATCCAGAGGTAGTTCCACATGTCCTGGAAGCTTGAAGTGGAACGCGCGGAGGAAGTAGAGGTGAGTGAAACGGCGTCGGAGGGGAGGTCGGAGGAGGAGGAGGGAGTGGAAGGGTTAGAGGGCGAATTAGTGAGCAAGTGGGAGGGCATTTTGGGGAATCGGCATCGAGAGCGAATTAATTTGACGTACGGACGGATGAAGGTGATCGCTGAAAGGTGGAGAGAGAGAAA